>PVKU01004793.1:0-138114 GCA_004027475.1 Anoura caudifer
TTACACCTTTGGTTATATCTAAATTTTTATAAGTACTTGTGATTTTTAAATTTTTTAAAGTTATAATCATTTGAAGAAAAAAACTAACATGGTTCTTACAATAACAACTAGTATCAATAGAGTCATCCCATCAAATTATTTTGTACCATAATTTATAGTTCATAAAGCAGTTCATTTAAATAATTTTATTTAATCTTGATAGCAAGTCAAAGAGAGAAGAAAGGCAGGTGTGACATTCTGATTCTTACTGGATTGCAGAATGATGCCAACCCTCTCCATCAGGAATGAGCTGATGGGCCCTCACAGCCTGGGAACCCAGCAGTCCAGTATGTGTACTTCTCCAACATGTTCTGTCTTTCTTTTCCCTAACCCAAGGACATTTTTTTTTCATTGCCTTCAGAGAGAGAGGAAGAATGAGAGAAGAGAGGAAAGAAAGAAGCACCGACTGGTTGCCTCCCATACACGCCTAGACCAGGGATCAAATCTACAACCTAGGTCTGTGCCCTGACCAGGAATGGAACCCACAACCTTTCAGTTATAGGATGATGTTCCAACCAACTGAGCCACCTGGCCAGGGCTTCAACGCATTCATTTATTTATGAGGTTTTGCCAGGCCTTGGTAGAAAGAGCGATATAGGAAAAACACATATGTACAATCCCACCCTGGCTGCCCCAAGCCTTACTGGCCACATTCACTGTCCTCATTTTTCTCTTTTCTTGCCCTCTCCACTCCTATTCATAAAGGAAAGTATAATGCCCCTTCCATGGCCCTATTTTCATCATTTGTTTGCACAAGCCTAATCTACAAGGCCAGCTCGAGTTGAAAGCCCTGCTTTCCCTTCACATCTCATGTCCCCCCTCCTACAATGATAACACTTCACATATGCATGGCACTCTCCAGAGGCTTCCCCATACATCACCTCACTGGGTCCTCCCAGCAAACCTTTGAGGTCTGCACATCAGATAGTATTACCCCCATTTTAGAGATAAAGAAACCAAAACACAGAGAGGTTACATGACTTGCCAAAAATCACAGTTAGTTACTGATAAAGACAGGACTAGAATCTGGGGCCTTACAGAAAAGCCCAGAACCCTCTGTGTTTTTGCTTTGATCTTATAGTCTAGCATATGACCCAATGATTGGGCCCTGTAGAATCTAAAACTGGTAGCAAAAAAAAAAAAAAAAAAAAACTGATGAGAGCAAGATTATGGGTTCCGGGTCTGAGTAGGCCCATGCGATCCTTGCATTGGCGTGTTCCAATGCACCCCACAGACCTGGGAATGAAAGACCTATCTTACAAAAGGAACTCGCTGAGAGTCTGCAGATGGTTCAGCTCAACTCTGTCATCACATGACTTAAACACCTTAAGTACCTATTCTTTAAGCCTACATAAATACATTCATATAAATATGTTTTAAAAAACCATTCCTATAGATGGACTATACAAATCTATACTTCTATGACTGCCACTTCCTTTCATCACAACTTATACTTACTGTCCTGGTGCAATTAATGCCTCTCCCTTTCACTTAAAAAAAATGTCCCCATGTGGAGGATAATTTATATGGTCATCCCATATTCATCTTGCAGAGAATGTGCAATTTCAGTAGACCCTGAACAGTATTGGTTTTCAAAGTGGCAAGCCCCAAATGTTGTAAGAAAGGTTGCTGTTACTGAAATACACTGCTGGAAAAATTCCCAGTGTTAGATGGCCTTCACGAAAGACACAGTAAGACACACATCCCTTTGTGTTCCTTTGGGCTCAAGTTTTAAAATGTAGTGAAATTCTGGCTAGCTTCACTCCATTTGCTAAATGATTTTGGTTTTTCTGCACCTCATTCCCTCACCTGATATTATATCTTTGTCTCATTGCTTATCAGAAGTGTTCCTTTCCACATTCATTTAAAAAAGTTAGAAGGAACCAATTAGAATTCACACTTTTTGGCTTAAAATTATAATGCATCCTACATTTCCCAAAGGAATCCTGCCAAGGCAATGGCCTAAAACGTAGCTATTTGCCAAAAGGTAAAAGGTAAGATTTTCCTAGTAATTCCTACTCATGCCCTTTGAGCTCGTGTAAGTTTCCCCCCTTCCCTCTGCAATACGTTCAAGAGAACACCTGCTCTTGAGTTGCTGAAAGAACAGAAAAGATGCTGTGACACACAATTGATGAAAAATTGTATTTTGCTCTCTTTAGAAGCGCTGCCTTAACATAAAGACACAATCCTTATTTTCAGGAAGCTTAGAATCTTGTTCCCAAGAACAGATACAAAATAGCATATAATTAAATGCTAAGAGTATATGTTCAAAAAGCAATCCGCTGGCCTAAGGAGAGAATGGTATCGGTTAGCGTAGTAAGCAAATAAGTCAGTGTTAATACTTTTTCCCAAGGTACAGTCCAAACACTTCGGGAAAATTATGTGAAGGGGGACGCAGCCATGTCCCAAGATCCCCACAACTGCACAGTCAGCGTTCAGCCCAACTTTCTCGGATTTTGACATGGGCCCTAAGTGACCCTGCCAGATACCTCATAGAAGACACCAATTTTTTGTTTGTTTGTTTAATTCAATTCAGTCATCTGAGCAGGCAAAGAAGGCAAATTTCCATATTTTGTTGCAAGATCCTTTGATCCTTTTTTACACAGATCTGTCTGTCCCTGTCATTGTAACAAGCATAACCAGATTGTGTTTCTTTCTGAAGTGCATAGATATGAAGATAGTATCTGAAAACCATGAGTAAACACATCGCTGACCTATATCACAGTAGAAAACAGACAGGAAAAGGCAGAGTCGCCTCAGGTTCTTTGAAGCAAGAATTTAGCTCTTTTGTGATAATATATCTTCTTTATGATCATTAATCATCCAGTATTACGGAGCACCTACCAGACCAGGCACCGTGATAAAGAGGTTTGTCCTGCTGGAATGTCTGAATTGGAAACGTGACGCAGGAGGGCAGGCCTACATAGGAGAGAGGGGCTCTAACATTTGTTGAAGACCGACTATTGCGAGACAGTAGATTAGGCTCTTTACTCATGTTAATCCTCCAATTATCTTCCCAGTTACCCCCACTAACAGATGAGGAAGCAAATGCTCAGAGAAAATATTATGCCCAAGGTTGCAAAGTAGTAAAGTAGGATTCAACCAGGATTTCCCAGCGTCTGCTCTTTTGACCATCCAGGTTTCCTTTGTTCTCACTTTGGCTGAGAGTGTTCTCAGCTGGTACAGCTGGAGAGAGGGATCTGGTATCTGGATGTGTTTTCCACCAGGGTCCTCCCAGCAGAAGATTTCCTGACTTCAATGCAACAAAAGCCTGAGTGAGTGATAACATCAGATTTTACCGGAATGTTCTATCCTGGCTGTCATAGAGAAACCCAGGCCTCCGACAATGAGCACACTAACGTCACATTCTTTCAATACTCCAGGACAATGGAGGAGAACAGCCACATGTGGGATTTAAAATAATAGAGGATCTTTTTAAACAAATCCTTTGTAGCTGCCTTGTGAATTAATTATATAATTATTTGAGTTCCTAATCACATTTTGCAAATGTTGAATTACAATTATTCCACAGCTCTGGTACGACGCTGGCTGAGCATTAGAGCGAGTTGGCCAAGGAAACAGCGCACAGCTGGGGCACTGGCTTCAGGGCCTGGTTTCCATGTTGCCGAAGTGCTGGTGGCGTTGGACAGGTCACTAACTTGCCTGGACCCCGGCTTCCTCTAGAAGAAAATGAAGGGGTGGAACTAGGAATTCATTGCTTGATTTAGTAAATATTTATTATTAATTATCAATACACAGTGTTAGCCCTCATGATGTTTACAATCTAGTGGAACAGACTATTTCAATACAGTGTCTTAACTTCTATAAAAACTGATATAGAGGATGCTATGGGAATGCACATGAGGAACACCTAATTCATTCTGGGTGATGGGGGCGGTGCACAGAAGAGGGAGTGACATCTTAAGCACAGGTGTAAAGGACCAATAGGCGCCAGCAAGGCCAAGTATGCAGATGGGGAGGGTCAAGCGAGCAAGTGGGAGGGGAGCAGTGTCCCAGGAGGATAGAGCAGCATGGGCAAAGGCTGGGAGGGGTGCTGCCATGTCCCCCTGTGGAACATCTGGTTTGTGAAAAGGCAGCTGGAGAGTGAACATAAAGCAGATGAAAAGGAAGTCAGGGGCCAGACCCATCAACAGAGGTCTTATATATCACTGAAAGGAGGTTGGACTTGATTCATTCCTTCAGAAACTATTTGTCCTTTTAATCATATTTTATTGAGCATGCTATTATAGTTGTCCCAATTTTTGTCCCTTTGGCCCTTTCCACCAAGCCCCCCACTCCCAAAGACAATCCCTCATCATTGTTCATGTCCATGGGTCATGCATGCAAGTTCTTTGAGTACCCCATTTCCTATACTGTACTTTATATCCCCATGGCTATTCTGTAACCACCTGTTTGTACTTCTTAATCCCCTCACCTCTTTTTTCCTCCCACACTCCTGTCCCATCTGGCAACCATCAAACTCCTGTCCATATCCATGATTCTGTCTCTCTTCTTCTCATGTCCTTAGTTTGTTTTTTAGATTTAACTGTTGATAGATACCTGTTTATTGCCATTTTATTGTTCATAGTTTTGATCTTCTTCTTTTTCTCAAATAAGTCTCTTTAACACTTTATGTAATAATGGTTTGGTGATGATGAATGCCTTCAGTTTTTCCCTGTCTGGGAAGCTCTTTATCTGCCCCTCAATTCTACATGATATCTTTGGTGGGTAGAGCAATCTTGGCTGTAGGTCCCCGCTTTTCATGACTGAATATTTCTTGCCAGTCCCTTCTAGCCTGTAAAGTTTCTTTTGAGAAATCAGCTGAGAGTCTCATGAGAATTCCCCTGTAGGTAATCTCTGCTTTTCTCATGCTGTTTTTAAGACTCTCTCTTTACCTTTAATGTTTAGCATTTTAATAATGATGTGTGTTGGAATGGGCCTCTTTCCATCCAACTTGTTTGAGATTTGCTGTGCTTCCTGGACTTGCATGTTTATTTCCTTCACCAAATTAGGGAAGTTTTCTTTCATTATTTTTTCAAATACATTTCCAATTTCTTGCTCTTTCTCTTCTCCTTACAGCACCCCCATGACACAAATGCTGGTACACTTGAAGTTGTCTCAGAGGCTACTCACACTATCCTCATTTTGGGGGGGTTCTTCTTTCTTCTTGTTGTTCTGATCAGTTGTTTTTAGCTTCCTCATGTTCCAAATCATTGATTTGTATCTCGGCTTCATCCATTCTACTGTTGTTTCCCTGTAAATTGTTCTTTATTTTAATTAGTGTATCCTTCATTTCTGACTGGATCTTTTTTATGTGTCTGAGGTCCTCACTAAGTTCTTCAAGCATCCTTATAACCAGTATTTTGAACTCTGCATCACATAGATTGCTTATCTCCATTTTGTTTAGTTCTTTTCCTAGAGTTTTGATCTGTTCTTTCATTTGACCATGTTTCTTTGTCTCCTCATTTTGGCTGCCTCCTTGTGTTTGTTCCTATGTATTAGGTAGAGCTGCTATGACTCCCTGTCTTTGTAGTATGGCCTAATGTAGCAGATGTCCTGTAGGGTCCAGCCTCCCTATTTTCCAAGCTGGGTACTTCAGGTGCATCCTTCGTGTGGGCTGAGTACACCCTCCTCTTGTAGTTGATTGCTGTTGACAGGTCAATGGGAGGGATTTATCCAGGCCAGTCAGTTGCAAGGATTGGCTGTGACCACTGACCACCAAACTCCACCCTCCATGGAGGATCAGCTATGCAGAGGCAGGGCGGTGGTGCTCCAATGTGGTCTGTAGCTGCCCACTGGGTGCACAGGCTCTGGGGTTTCCCAGGTGGTCCAGGCCAAGGTCAGCCCCCCACATGTGTTTTGCTCAGGGCCACCCTCCCTGAGCTATAAAGCAATCTGTGATGGCTGCTACTTGTGCTGGGTTTGGAGATTCCCAGGCAAAGCCAAGCTGTGAGTATAGGCTGTTTGCTGCTAGTGCTCAGCCTAGGGACATTTAGCAAGAGGTACAGGGGCTAGGGTCTCACTGAGGCTGGTTGTTGCTTATTTGAGAGGCTTTAGGAAGCTGTGAAGCAGGAGCCAAGACCAGCCATTCATATGGAAAAGCAGCTTGGGTGGGCCCACAAGTTGGGTGGGACAGAGTCTCAGGGACTCTCCAGGGTGGGGCAAACAGTGTTAGCCAGGTTGATGGAGTCTCAGACATGGCACCAGCCTGCCAACTTTATGGCTTTGTGGGGGAAGGGTTCAGAAAAGGGACAACGGCCTCTGCCCACCTTTCTGTCTGAGAGAAAGCTATCCCCCAGCTCTCGCCTTGATGCCAGACACTTCAGTTTCTCCCTATATGCCACTGATGTTGCTACCCCAGTGCTGGAGCTCAAAGGGAGAGAGTCTGAATAAATCCATGTGTGGGTTCTTTAAGAGGAATTGCTTGGGACTCCAGGAGTTTCTTCCAGCAATTCAGTCTCCACTGGTGTTTGCAGCCAGGAATTATGGGAACTTAGTTTCCTGGCACTTGAACCCTGGGCTGGAGGGCCTGCTGTTAGGCTGGGACCCCTTGCTCTTGAGATATCCCTCCTAAATTTTTATCCTCCGCATGTGGATGTAGGACCAGCCATTCTGTTTCTCTGCCCTTCTACCCAGTCTGGGTGGATGTGGCTTCTTTAATTCCGTAGTTGTCAGACTTCCATTCAGCTGGGTTTCTGACTATCCTGAGTGATGGTGGTTCTATATTTTAGTAGTAATTTTGATGTGGTTGTGTGAGGAGGTGAGCTGTGTTTACCTTTGCCACCTTGACCGGAAGTCCTGAAACTGTTAACCTTACTGCAAACCAAACATTTTTCTCGGTTCTTGTATTAACAGAATGGTAAGCAAGAGAGATAGGTTCCTGCTTTTACAGAGCAAAATAGGAATCCATTCAGGGGGTTAAAGCAGTTAAATAACACGATTGCAATTTTAGAAAGACTACACTGGTTTGGACAAGGATTAGCCTCTTTCACCTATAAAATTCTGACTCAATTATTAAAAACTCAAGATATAATAAATCATAAATGCCCTATGTTAACCTTACACATTATGTTTGAATCTCTAATTATATTCTTTTCCTGCACATATATGTGTGGTTTACAGATTTCTTTGCAAGTCTTTAATAAAATGAGTGTTCAGACATAGAAGTGTTTATTTGGTGGGGAAGGAAACAGAGCGAATGTGCACTGAACGCTGATGACATACTGAAGGTGGTGAGGGGGATGGGGATTAACAATGCCCACTTCACAGATGTGGGACACTGAGCCCCAAATTCAGCTAACCTGGTACAAACAGAGTAAAGCTGGGAGTCAAATGAGAAGTCTTGGTTGGTTGGTTGGTTTGTTGAGTGTACATCAAAGCCTATATTGTGTTAGGTCTCAGAGCATAATTATGCATAGTCATCCTTCTCCCTCAGCTCTTAGAATGTGGAAACCTGGCTCCCGGGTACCAGCTGGTTGACTCAGTATAGTTATTTCTCAGTTAAGCATGTCCTATTTTTTATAAATTGCAATACTCCTGATGTTCAGGGACCATGTGCATTTCAAAATTCTGCTGTGAGTTTATAGAAAACAGACCTCAAATTTAATCTAGCCAATACAGAAAGCAAGTTTCAGGTAAGGAGAAGGTAGTATTTTCCTTGGAGGATAAATCACAGGTGGTGAGAAGAGATTCAACACTTCAATATTTAGTTCTTGTTAGAAAGATGTTTTCCAGTACAAGACATGCTGCTTTAAAGTCCAAGAATTCCCTGAGTTTCCTGAAAATAAACCAAAAATAAATAATAAAAACCACCTCAGGCCTCAGAGTCCATTCCTGTTCTGCCCACTTAACATTTCCTGCCCTCCTGGCACATCAGCTTCCCGCCCCTCCCCACGGAACCCCAGCTCTCACTGAGCAAGGCTTGGGGCTGACAAGGCCTCCAGGAGCCTGGTGGCCTCCGTGCCATTCCCGGTCTCTGCCCACCACCCCTAGATCTTCTGGAGTTCCCTGCTTCCTGTCCTGGAGCTGAGCCTTTTACAGGACTCATAGGAGGTGAGGCATTTTCTTTTCAAATCCCAGAGAGTCTGTGTCTTCACAAGTAAGACACATATCTTACTACTCTCAACTATAACTGTTGAGTACAAGAAGACTGAGCACCATTTTTTGTTTGTTTTGTTTTTGTTTGAACCAGAGTAGTCAGTCCTATCTGTTCACCAGGTATAGCCAACTTTGTTGGTTACTTACCCAAAATTTCTAACACATGACTTTCCTCGGGGTATCCACATACTACATGCAGCCCCATGCTTATCCTAGGAACGCTAATCCCATCCTCCTTGCTTGGAACTGGTTTTTGAGTGAGGGACTGTTGCAGTTCCGGCCAATAAGATGGCAGAAATCTACTGACAGGGAGAAGGGCGTCTGAGAAATGTCACCTTGCTCCTAAAAAGAGTCACTAGGAATAAGCAGCCTTTTTTTTTCCCCTTAGTCTTGTACTGAAACCAACCTAAGCATCTCACAACCATGAAGGGAGTCAGCCTGAGGACAGAGCTGACGTGCTCAGGTGGCAGAGCAAGAAGATGAGAAGAACCTGGCTCTTCGAACTGAGCCACCCTGGAGCTGCCTGCCTATAGGACTCTTCTCATGTGAAGTAAGAAGTTTTTCTCATTGTTCAAATCATTTCAAGTCATGCTTTCCTGTACTTGAGAATGACCTAGTCCACTGCACAACTGATGAGCGGGACAACAAGCTTATTAATGTTCAAGGTCAAGAAGTCAGACATGGGGAGATTTAATAAGAAAGCAAGCTTTCCTTGTCAAGGCAGCAGCAATTCTGGATGAGGTATGCCTGTCACTTGAATTTGTCTTCATTGGATTTGAGGATCCTGCATAAATACTGAAAAAAACTATTCATCTTCCCTCCCCATTTGTCAAAATGTATCATAGAAGAAGATCTTCCCTAATTTAAAGCCAAACATTTCACATCTTAGGAAGCTCAAAGGCTTCATTGCATCACGGCACTGAGAGATACTACTACTGCTCAGCCCATACCACTCCCCACCCCCAAAATCATGCTGAGGGCAAGGGCAGCAGTGGTGTCCATGGTGATGTGATAGCAGTCCCCACCCCACCCCTCGGCAGATGCAGTGCCTAGCAGTGCAGCACCAGAATCTGTCAGGAGAGTGTGGTGCCCATTGGGTCACCACATTGCCTGGCAAGGATGGGTGGAGTTTGATTGTTAGCACATGTGAAACCTTGTCTGGGGAGACACAGGAGAGTAACGATGAGACTGGGAACCAGGAACCCTGCACCAACAGGTAGGAGCAAAGGCAAGGGTAATTTGAGCAATTGCTGTTTCTATCACTTTATCCATACCCACAGGGGGCTGAGGAGAAAGCAACTAAGAAGAAGGGCAGCCTTCACGGCCCATTAGGAGAGGAGATGGCATAACAGTTTGATGGAAGTTCCAGCAAAGAAATACATCAGAAGTTCAGAGAGAGTATGAAACTGCCCTTTTTGAGTAATTCCACTTCAAGTTTATCCAAGCAGGATCTTAACCAAGGAGACAGATAAGGATAATGTATTGAAAGGACAAGGTCTACTAATCAGATCAGCCTTCAGATAATTCTGGTAACAGAAATCATTGCCTGAAACTTTACTTAACATTTTTAATTAGATAAACTAAGAAGAGAAGTATTACTGAGATTCAATCATAGAGGTTTTTAAGTTGTAGAAATTTGGAAAAATTGACCTACGACTATAAAACTAGAAGAATTAAGCCTCCCAAGATTCCCCTAGAATCTGTTCTGAAACTACATCCTAAGTAATTGTGTTCCTAAATGTGCTTTTATTGTGGGCTTTAACCCAGGGCATGTGGTGCATGCGGCTTCAAAGACGCAAGGTCGTGCTGAGCAGCAGACCATCTCTCCTACTTGGCCTTGATGGACCTTACAAAACACAAACTGGGAGGTCAAAACCCACATTTGCCTAAATCTAAAACTGACAGGGCTGTTTCTAACAACTAAGAATCTACAAAACAGAGCAAGGAGAAAGCTACATAAAGCCATCAAGATGAGGCTTCAAAATGATCGGAGGTGACAGAATTAGCAAAATATTTTATCTTAATATTTTTACCTTCTTAAATCTCATAAAATAAAATCACGCATCAGGGCCACCCCGTGAAAGGTTAAGGTAAATGTAAAATGCTTATTACCGTCACAACAAAACTGTCCGTTCTGAAAAATGGAGCAGGGAGGCAGGCACTAATTGGGGCATAGGCTAGAGCAAAGTCCTATGACAGTTGTCAATTCACTTTAAAAGGAGGAATTCTTTAAGTACCTACAGTTATCCTTAAAGGACTGTTCTAGTCCCTGGGGCGAGTGTGCAGGGAGTGAGACTTGCACCAGGGTCCGGGTCCACATGCTTAATTGTGAGCAGGCAGAAACATTCGAGTCAGGAAGCAGGGAGTAAGGGGAGATACAGAATCATAGTCCAGAGATCACGTGGTGATCAAACTAGAGAAGCCTAGAACAATACAAAGTCAAGGGGCTGGCTCATGGCCAGGAGCAGGAAAAGAAGCCAGGAGAGTGGAGGAAGAAGCGGGAGGAAGGTGGGACTCAAGGTAGGAGAGAGTTCAGAAAGTTTATCATGTAGAAGATCAAGTGCCCCAGAAGTTCTCCTGTAGGGTCTGGCCATATGGGCTCGAATGGCAGCCTGGCTTAAAGGAACAAATAAGGGTAAATGGAATGACTCAAATGAAAATAAGTGCCAGAATAATTCTGCTCTTTCTTCTCCACCCCCAACTCTCTCAACTATTCATCTCACTTCTCATACAAAAAAATACATGGGGGCAAATGATTCCCAAATGTACACAGGCATCTTATAAACAGATAATTTATTTAAAATGTAAGTTCAGACACAGTTTCAAATAAGTTGCAGGGGAGGTTCAAAAGAAAGAAAGAAAGAAAGAAAGAAGGAAAGAAAGAAAGAAAGAAAGAAAGAAAGAAAGAAAGAAAGAAAGAAAGAAAGAAAGAAAGAAAGAAAGAAAGAAAGAAAGAAAGAGAAAGGAAAGGAAAGGAAAGGAAAGGAAAGGAAAGGAAAGGAAAGGAAAGGAAAGGAAAGGAAGAAAGAAAGAAAGAAAGAAAGAAAGAAAGAAAGAAAGAAAGAAAGAAAGAAAGAAAGAAAGAAAGAAAAGAAAGGAAAAGAAAGATCACTTCCAGTTAGAAAAAGAAAGGAAGAAAATACACTAATATTTTTGAGCCCCTAACATGTGGATTCTCACCACAGCCTTCAAGGATTATCAGCCCCAATCTTTCTCGAGGGAAAAAAGCACTCAAGAGGTCCATCCTCAGAGACAGATGCAAGGCCAGGTAGGTCTCCAAAGCTTCCTCCTGAGAGAATCAGGGAAGCTTCACGCGAGGCAGAGGGTCTGAAACTAGCAAGATGGCTAAGAGAAGTTGAAAGGGAATCATCAGAGATGAGCATTCCAGAAGAAACAAAGTGAGCAAATGGAGATGCTGAGAAAATGCAGAGTACTGAGTTCTTTGGAAACGGGGGCGGGAGGGTTGCACCGAGAAGAGCCTTGGGAAAAGAGAAGCAGAAGAATGAGTTGTGATCAGAGCCTGGCAATGCTTCCCTGCAAACCCATGTGTCCCCTGTGCTACCTAAATGTCCTACGGCCACTGTAAAGGGTCCTGTCAAGTAAACCCTTGCAGTTAAATTAAAGTCGGACCAGTTTTCAGGACAAGAAACAAGGCTCCTTAACTCGCCCCAAATTGTACACAGGGACTCTCTGGAGTCAGGGAAAGACTTGAAACAAAGGCTCAAGCTGGCAGACATCCAGGAGAGACCTTATTCTTGGGCTTTTATGGCATGTTTTGTTTTCAAAGACCATTTCAGCTTCTGGAATATCACACTTATTTAAAACTCTATGATCTATAGTGATGAAACTCCCCGGTTCATCCTTGGGGCTCCCAGGCTGTCACATAAACCAGTGGTTTACTTCTACCTTATACCTTAGAGAGTCTGGAGACTACCGGAGCTTTTACACGTGTCCCTGAGAGGGTCACAGCGTTGCCGTTCCTCCGCAGGCTTCCTCTGCAGTCTGTGCTTCTGACCTCTGTGCTCATCTGTTTCCCATGATTCCTACTGGGCCCCAGGGCGGAGCAGCATAACATAGTACAGCATAATTCACTTTTATTGAGCATCTTTCATGCGAGCTATCACAGGGAGCTAATCAAACGCTGACGGGAAAGGGTCTGCTGCAGGACAAGATTTAAAGGGAGGAACTGATTTAATGGCTTAGGGGGCAGAAAAGAAATTTCAGATAGATGGGTTAGGAGAAGTGAAAGAACAACCCTCATTGTGGTAAATTGGGGGTAGAGAGAGGTGGCTAAGTTTAGGCAGAAAGAACACATACGGTTAGGGAAGCTGTTGGCATTCTGAGAAATTACCAAAACTTCCACAGCCAAAGGTGATTTGGATTTCATTCAGGAAAGAAATGAGTCCAAGGTACCCATTTAGGTTCAAGAAACTGAAAACCCAACCCAAAATGATTTGAACAGCAAGGAAATGTTTTTATCTCACATAAGATGTGCTAAGAGGGACTGGCCTGGTTAATTCAGTGGCCCAACAATGTCATCAAATCCCAGCCTCTTGCCCTCTTTCTCCTCTCAATCCCCTAGTGTTTCAGATACGTCCTCAGAACTGGTGTTCCCCGGATCACTGGATGGTTGATGCAATTCCAAGCATCCCATCTATATACAGCAATGTCTAGACACAATAGGAAGCAACAGAAGAAAGAGACGCAGTTTCCCCAGCAGGTCCCCTTTGAAGAGTGTGAGTCTCCTTTTCCAGAAGTCCTCAGCAGAGTTAGTCCTGACGCCTCTTGGGCCAGGATGGGGGCCCAGTCCTGTGCAAACCAAGCACTAGTGAGAATAGAATCATCATGATTGGTGCAAACCATTCAAGATTCACTTCTAAGTCACATAAGAGAAGGGTGGACCCCCAAATCAAGGCTTTGCCCACAAGAAAAAGGAAACGATGGCAACGGAGTTGTCAGCCCACCATGTCTCGTACAAAAGTAATGGGAAATGGGCATTGTGTCTGTCGACCCTGGAGGAATAGGATACTTGTAATCAATAACTACCTACACAATTCAGATTAATTGGTTAGAATTTAGGAAGACCATAGTGGGAAAAATTCCTATGCTGAGAAGGAAAACAAGAATTTCTAGGTATAAGGGCACATTAGGAGGCAATGGTAGAAGGAACTGAATTTTGGCCTCACTTGAGTGAAATTAAATGTATTGAAAGATGGGATGTTTGGGATCAAGGATCTCTGCTCTTGGCAGAGATGGGAAGGGGAAATTTCAGTTCTGAAATAAAGAATGCAATGGTAGAGCCTTTTGAGAGCAAGACTCTCCTGTTTCTGGGGGTGAAGCAGCTGTGAAAGGGAGATATGCAAGATTGCATAGCCAAATACCAATCCAGGGGCATGCACACGATTCCTTCTGCAAAGTCCAGCTCGAAGTGTTGTGTGAAACCCATGGGAAAGATACATTTTTGGTAAGTGTGGAACCAACCTGAACGTTACGGGTTCTGAGCTTCTTGCTGATCCTGAATCTTTGGGGGTTTGAGTTTATTTACTCTGGGCAAAATCCACCTTCCAAGTACCAAGGGGGAAAAATGGTTCCAAAAATGACTGAACACCAACTAACTCTTTAAAAACCATACAAGGATGAGTTAAGTATAAATGAATCACAAACACGCAGATTAAATTTCTCTTAAACAGCACCAGAGTTTAAAGGCCAGGAGAAAAAGCACTTGAGGCAAAAGACATCTTGGCTTTTGCATAACCTAAAACATTTTTAATGAGTTTGAATTCATTCAATTAATCTAAGATTCAGCTGAGTTCTTTCTTCCCAGCCTTTAGCCCGTTGATATATGTACAGCTGCCATTTCGGTTCTGCTTTCACCTTAAAGAGATTACTTTTGTTTTTTCAAAATTAACTTCTTGTACAAATTGGTAGTTACAAAATAATCACAGAGATGTAAAGTACAGCATAGGGAATGTAGTCAATAATATTGTAATAATTATATATGGTGCCAGGCAGGTACTGAAATTATCAGGGAGACCACTTTGTAAAGTATGTAAGTGTCAAACCACTATGCCATATAACTGAAACTAATATAAAATAATATTGACTGTCAACTGTAATTCAATTTTTTAATTTTTAAAAAGAAAATGAGCTTATTGATCCGATATGATCAAAGATAGCTGAGACAAGCATCCTGAAAATGACAAAATTATTAATCTAATGGCCTTTAGTATAAAGTTTTATACTCAATGTTGGGCATAATATTAACAATCCTAAGAGATATGATATAAAAATAAAGCAGTCTCTTCTAAAAACTTTACATATCAAATGCTGCAATGAATCTATAGCAGGAATTCATGTGTTTTCATAGGTAATTCAATTACCTATGGAAAATTATTACTGAGTGTGCACTAGGTAGCAGGTACCACAGGGGAGAAATGTGGTAAACAAATGATCCATTTATTTATCTGTTTACTTCTTGTTCTAGAAGAACATTACTTGGTAATTGGCCCAATGTGTTATGTCACTAAGGTGTCTTTCCTCCCTCTTGGAGTAGATGAATATCCTCTGTGTTTTCTTTTGTCTTTCGCTCTCATCTTTCAGACTCTCAGATACACCCACATCCTTCCTTATAAAAGATGCTCAGACACTGAGCAGCTGTAACATCATCATCTCCTTATTTCTCCACTAGACTCCTCTATTCTTGCCTGCCTTCCTCAGATAAAACTCTGCCCTCTTTTTGATCTCCTCAAAAGAGTATATAACCACACCTGGTTAAGTTCTTCTCAATGGCCTGACTTAATCTAGGTGTAGAAGTTAGAACATTTGATTACACATCTTTCAGGCAACTTTTGTGATCGTGATTTCTTGAGACTAAATTTGAGGTAAATGTTGCATTCAAAGTTATGCTCCTTTGGGCCACAGAGTCTAGTAGACAGTCTGTGCTAAACCACAGTTTTTGTGATGAGCCTCTCAGTGAAACTCAAACAGTAGTTACAAAGTAGAAGTATCTGTATATATCTTACTTTGATTGAACACATTTAGTGTCACAGATATTGTGTGCTTGAATTTCATGTGACCCCAATAAAATAAGTATTATCACTATCTCAGTGTAGCAGATGAGGAGTGGGACTTTCAGAGAAATTAAGTAACTTGACCAAGGTTACATTGGTAGGAAGTGGCAGAGGCAGAATTTGGACAGGTCTGGAGGAGCCAGGCCTGATCCGTTAACTTGTACTCCCCACTGGGTCCAGTAAAGCTGAGAGGGACTGCTGGAGTTCTTTGGCTGGGGTAAGAATGCAAGAGCTAGAATTTTGTTTTATTAGCCTTAATTTTGTTAAGGGGAAGAAATTACACTTCAGGAGAATTGTTTTTTATTTTTCTTTTTCAATTAAATAATATTTTCCAAGAATCCCAGAGGAAAACAGTCTTCCTTCTCCTCTCCCCTTCAAACAAGTGCCCAAGGTGTCCCTTCTAAGTCCTGACTAGAGGCGATAACTTATGTAATTGATATTAGAATGGCCTGTCCTGTTTAAAGAAAAAAAATCCAAGGACAAGAGCACTGGCGGTCCTCTGCTTCAGAAGATTTCTCTACAGCATGAGAGACTCACCACATCCAGTGAAAAAGATCACAGATCTTGGATTTTAATTTGGATGTGTTTGGAGA
The DNA here is from genome assembly GCA_004027475.1 of Anoura caudifer. Lineage (NCBI taxonomy): Eukaryota > Metazoa > Chordata > Mammalia > Chiroptera > Phyllostomidae > Anoura > Anoura caudifer. Next base: position 15,800 of record PVKU01004793.1, read on the forward strand.
AAGAAACAGAAAAAGAGTATATGACTGATGAAGGAGAAGACAACTGGCCAACCTCATATCATTGCCTTGGGTTGGCCAAAAGATTTGTTCACTCTTTTTCCATAAGATGGCTCTAGCAGTGTTTGGTTGTCTTTAGCCTCACTTGAAACAATTTTGTCTGATTGTATTATGACAGCCGTCATATCAGCATGCATTTAAAAACACTCATCAAAATTGGTGAATTTTTGTGTAGCCATTTTAATATTGAAGATGGAAGGAAATAAGCAATATTTTTGGTGAATAAGAAATTTAAAAACGCAACTGAAATGCAAAAAAACAAAAAGATTTGTGCAGTGTATGGAGAAGGTGCTGTGACTGATCAAACATGTGAAAAGTGGTTTGTGAAGTTTTGTGCTGGAGATTTCTCACTGGATGATGCTCCATGTTTGGGTAGACCAGTTGAAGTTGATAATGATCAAATCAGGACATTAATTGAAAACAATCGATGTTATACCAGGTGGGAGATAGCTGACATACTCAAAATATCCAAATCAAACATTGAAAATCATTGCAACAGCTTCGTATGTTAATTGCTTTGATGTTTCTGTTCCACGTAAGTTAAGTGAAAAAATGTTCTTGACCCTATACCTGCATGCAATTCTCTATTTAAACATAATAAAAATGTTTCCTTTTTGAAGAAAATTGTGACAGGTGATGAAAAGTGGATGCTTTACCATAACGTGGAATGGAAGAGATGGTGGGGCAAGCCAAATGAACTACCACCAACCACACCAAAGGCCAGTCCTCATCCAAACAGGTGATGTTGTTTTTATGGGGGGATTGCAAGGGCATTCTCTATCATGAGCTCCTTCCAGAAAACCAGACGATTAATTCTAACAAGTACTGCTCCCAAACAGACCAACTGAAAGCAGCACTCGATGGCGAAAAGTGTCCAGAATTAATCAACAGAAAACGCATAATCTTTCATGAGAATAACGCAAGACCACATGTTTATTTGATGACCAGGCAAAAAACTGCTACAGCTTGGCTGGGAAGTTCGATTCAGCTGCTATATTCCCAAGACATTATAGCTTCAGATTTCCATTTATTTTGGTCATTACAAAATTGTCTTAATGGAGAAAAATTTCAATTTCTAGGAAGACTACAAAAGGTACCTGAAACAGTTTTTTGCTCAAAAAGATAAAAAAATCTTAGGAAGATAGAATTATGAAGATGCCTGAAATATGGCAGAAGGTAGTGGAACAAACAGTGAATACATTGTTAAAGAAAGTAATTGGTGAAAATGAAAAATGTATCTTTCATTTTTACCTACAAACTGAATGAACCTTTTGGCCAACCCAATGCAAGTCCTGGTAAATTTTCTCCAGGAGCCAAAGTAAAGCATTCATCTCCTCTGTCCCTTTGGTATAAGACTCAAAAAAGCCAATGGATTTCCATTCCTTTTCTTAAAGCTACTTCTTTTCCCCTCCTTCTACACCCCCCCCCCCCGTCCCACCCCAACATAAATTTTTTTCCCCCTCAGCCAACAAATTTTCTGGTCACCACAACAACAAGAAGATTCACAAAGCAAATGACTAATTTGGAATGTGACAAGTATCTCATCTGACTCACAGAAAGAAAAAAAGGAAAAGTGGATACTGCCAAAATGGAAACAATTTCTGGAAAATTCTTGAAAATATTCCTAAAGTCTCAAATTGGGCAAGTGAATATACCCTGAGGGAAAATCTTGGAATTTCCCAAAATGTAAACAAGGTAAAATTTTTTAATGTTTTAAAATGGTGGAAATAAAAATGCTGATGCAGCTACATAAATGAACTGGTTTTTTTCCTAATGCTGTTTACAGTTAACACTTGAACTACTGATTAGAAGTCCCTGCCAGGCAGGGAGTGGTGATGGTCCCAGAATTCCCATCTAGACAGGGCTTACGAGAGACTATCTGGACATAAGGGGGAGGTTGAGAACTTCAACACCATCTAGCAGCTCACAGATATCAAGTACAGTTATTGTCAGTGGGGTACTAGGAGAGTAAGCTAACAAAGATTATGGTGAAACTAGTTACACCCATACACACTCCAGGCTGCAGGAGTCAACCCTGCTGGTTGTCTACCGAGTGTCCGTTCCTCCTTTCCTTCTCCCTGACAGAACCCTGATTTTGATCCACCACTAATCCTCTACCGCAGCCATGCTCTTTAGGGGGACATGTTCTAGGACCAAACCCAACTGGTCTAAGATAACCCCATGGGCCTTTTAAGGAATGTTCTCAGAGTAAGCAACTCTAGCCAATAAGTTTGAAGAAAAGTCTGCTGGAGGATTCCAGAAAGTATTTCCTCACTCCTAAGCCAGACAAGTCTTCTCTACGACATACCCTGACCTGAGCGGACATGACTCCTGACAATGCTGTAGTCGTGTTGCCTCCAGCCTGAGGACTCCGTCAACCCAGGGGCTGTTTGATGATGGAGATAGAAAGAACCTGGATTGTTAATAATATTGAGCCTCTGAAGCAACATACCCAAGAGACCACCCTACCTCTGCACTTCATATTGTGAAACAATAAATCTCCATATTGTTTAAGCCAGTCAGCTTAGGATTTTCTGAAGCTTCCGGCCAAAAGCAATCCAATGGCTCTAGCTGCTCCCATCCCCCACCCCACCCCACCCCTGGACACAGACACTGACTCAGAGGCTACAGGAGCTTCAAGACGGCTGTCCAGAATTCAGAAACAGATGCCATTGATGCCCAACTTACACAAGACCTAAGACCTGCTCACTCAGAAAAGACTATAGAACATTATACTGCATTTACATGAAACACCCATTTGGGTCAAATTTTCCAGAGCTGTTCTCCACCTGACAGTATATCAACATCTCTAAGCTGAAATGTTTTTTTAATAACTTTTGAGATGTTTATTATTTATATGCTTCAAATCTATTTAGAGTAGGAAAATTTACAGAAGACAAGGGACAGAACATCAGAACCAGTGACAGTAGATGGCTCCTGCATGTGAAGAAGACTGACAGGAGGAATAAGAGTAACTGGAGGGATATTTTAAAAATACCAAGTGCTTTTTTATTTTGTATTTCCATGTACATGACTTCCCCTTAGTAAGCCTAAAGCACCCGCCTGCTATGGTGAAGTAGTGTTGTTTTAGCAGGAAAGTAAAGAGTTAATATTCAACTTTTAACTTATAGAATAGGATTCTAAAATATGATAATAGGTTTGTAAGTCAGGTTTCATTAAGAGGGGATTATTTAAATTAATATTTTACTGTAAAACATTGTAAACATACAGAAGAGATGAGCACATTACAAACACCTTCATATCTGTATCCAAAATAAAAAATTCTTAACATTTTTCCATGTTAGCTTTGGATTGTTTTTTAACAAAACATAATGGATACCTCCCCAAGCCTATTCCTCTCTGCTCTGACCAGTGGATCCTTCCCCTGAACGTTTGTATTCTTTTACCATATATGGCTGTATCCACACCAATATGTTATCACTTTGTGTGCCTTCAAACATTTCATAAATCATACTGTAGTGTACATGTCCAATTGGAATCTTTACATTTCTTTAACTCACTTTTATTATTCTTCTGAAATTAATGACAGATTGATAGAGATAGCTATTCATATTCAATTTGTCAGTTTTAGAACAGTCTACCCATTCTCCTATGGAGGGACATTTATATTGTTTTCTGTTTATTGAAAAAATGCTGCAATAAACACGTTGCCTCCTTCCAAACATGTGCAAGGGGGTCCTTTTGATGTTTAGATAGAATCAGATGAAATTGCCAAAACTCAACCATTCTGATCTGCAAAAGGACAAATTCATACAACTCAATTTGTGACATACTTAGAAAATGAAAATGCCACTTGATAGCATATAAATCTTAAACGCATCCAACAATCGCCAAAGTTTGAGAGATAATTTTATAAAACCCTTTTGTAATAAACATTCACTTCCTAAATACTCAGTTTACAAAGTTTATTCCATAGAGAAAATAGGCCTTCTACCTGTGAGAGACAAGAACAGGACAAAGACAAAAAGACCCTGGAGTTTCCCATACAGCTATGTCGGCTAGCAAACTGTAGAGATCACGATGCTATAGTTTCCTTGCAAACCCTCAAGTTTTCACTACGCCCTCAGGCAAAGACACCATGGATGACTAAAGAAATTGGTACATTATTCTAGGAGACTTACTCAATTAAGTGAACTCATCTTTAAGATGCAGCCCAAGAAGGTATTTGGAACTGCAAATTGTCTAAAGTTAAAATAGCAATATCTTTGCTTGTAACAGAGAGGGGAAGGAAAGTAAAAAGACCCTTTTTTAATTGACTGTATTGGGATGACATTGGTTAACAAAATTATTAAGTTTCAGATATATGATTCTACAACACATCATCTGTACATTGTATTGTGTGTCTGTCCACCACCCCAAGTCAAGTCTCCTTCCATCACCATTTATCTCCCCTATACTCTCTTCTACCTCCTTCCCTACCCATTTCCCTCTGGTGATCGCCATATCACCATATAGTGTTGTCTGTGTCTATGAGATGTTGGTTTGTTGGGGGGGAGGGGGTTTGCTTAATCTCTTTACCTTTTTCACCAAGCCCCACAACCCACCCCCTCTGACAATTGTCATTCTTGTCTCTATCTATGAGTCTGTTTCTATTTTGCTTGTTAGTTTATTTTTTTCATTAAATTCCACATGTGAGTGAAATTGCATGGTATTTGTCTTTCTCTAACTGGCTTATTTCACTTAGCATAGTGTTCTCCAGGTCCATCCATGCTGTGACAAAGGGTAAGATTTCCTTCCTTTTTTTTCATGTTTATTGAATTTATTGGAGTGACACTAGTAAACAAAATTTTATAGGTTTTAGGTGCACAATTCTACAACGCATCATTTGTACACTGTATTGTGTGTTCACCACCCAAGTCAAGTCTGGGTCCATCAACATCTATCCCCCCATACCCTCCTCCACCTCCCTCCACCCCCTCCCACTGGCAATCACCACACTGTAGTCCAGGTCCATAAAAGGTTTTTTCTCTCTCTCCTTTTCTTTTTTTTCCTCTCTCTCTTGTTTCTCAATCCCTCCACTCACTCATACCCAGCGCCCCTCCAACCCTGAAAGCTGTCAGCCTGTTCTGTATCTGAGTCTGTCAGTATTTTGCTTGTTAGTTCATTCCTTCTTCTCTATAGTCAAGTAGTGTTCCATTGTGTAAATGTCCCATAGCTGTTTTACCCACTCATCTACTGATGCATACTTCGGCTGCTTCCAAACCTTGCTTATTGTAAACAACACTGCAATGAACGTAGGGAGGCATAATTCTTTCAAATTAGTGTTTCATGTTTCTTCAGACAAATTCCCAGAAGCAGAATGACTGTGTCATGAAGCAGTCCCATTCTTAATTTTTTGAGGTAACTCCATACTGCTGTCCACAATGGCTGCATTAATCTGCATCCCACCAAGAGTGCACAAGGGTTCCCTTTTCACCACATCCTCGCCACCACTTGTTGTTTTTTAATTTACTGATGGTAGCAATTCTAACAGGTGTGAGGTGATATCTCACTATGGTTTTAATCTGCATTTCTTTGATGATTAGTAATGCTAAGCATCTTGTCATATGTCTATTGGCCCCTGTTTGTCCTCTTTGGAGAAGTGCTTATTGAGGACCTTTGCCCATTTTTTAATTGGAATGCTTATTTTTTGGTGTTGAGTTTTACTTTTTTTTTTTTTTTTTTTTTTTTAATAACCCCTCATCAGATGTATCATTGGCAAGTATGTTCTTCCATTCAGTGGAATGTCTTTTCATTTCGTCAATGGTTTCCTTTGCTGCACAAAAACTTTTTAGTTTGATGTAGTCCCATTTGTTTATTTTTTTCGTTTCCCTTGCCCAAGGAGATATATGAGGAAAAAAATGTTGCTATAAGAAATGTCTGAGATTTTACTGCCTATGCTTTCTACTGTGATTTTTATGGTTTTGAGTCTCACATTTAAGTCTTTAATCCATTTGGAGCTTATTCTTTTGTTTGGTGTAAAAAAATAGTCATTTCAATTTTCCCAGCACCATTTACTAAATAGACTATCTTTACCTCATTGTGTGTTCTTGCCTCCTTTGTCAAACATTAACTGTCCATAAAGGCATGGGTTTATTTCTGGGTTCTCTGTTCTGTTCCATTGATGTGTTACCAAGCAGACCAGAGCCCATTCACGTGGCACTTTGGTGTATGACCCAACAATTAATGCTGGTAGAAACAGGTCTTTATTTACAACATTACAACCTTGGGAGAGTTTAGAGCACCTCAGTTCAGAGCCCACCTTTGCCACAATACCCAGCACTTCTCATGTCCCCCAGCATGTTACAAGCCAAAAGCATCCCCCAAAGTTTCCCATGTCCTTATCTGTGCAGGATCTGGAATACATTGTCATCACCCTCCATGTAATAGTCCAAAAAAGCATGTGCCATGCCACTCTGGATCATGGTGATATGCAGGAAAAGCACAGGTCTTAAAAGTCCAGGTAAATTGCAGGTGCAGCAGGTTAGTATCTTGCCAGGAAGTCCTTTGCAGCTCCAGAGTCAGCTAGACTTGGCAAGATCACAGCAGCAGTATCTACTTTCTTATTAGCCCAGGCCACATGGCCTCCTTCCTCACTATAAACTACATAGCTACTTGCTTACTTGTCCGTTCTCACTGCTTTCTTTCCAACTGCATGGTCAACTCCCCAATGGCCGCCAGTGCTCCATTTAAATTCTGACTCCAAGCTTCCAGCCTCTCATACAGGCCCTGTAAGCTACCCATTTCTGACTCCTCCCACAATGAGCTACATCATGAATCAAAGTCACGCCCACCTCCTTTGCCCCAGGTGCAAGCAAAGCTTTTTAGCATAACTACTAAGCTAGCCAAGTTGTCATAGTAATACAAAATAACTCTTAGTGGCTGTCCTCCACTTCTCCATCCCTCAAGCCAAGGCTCCAGGGACTTTCTTCTCTGAACCCTGCTGTACACCCCATTACAGATCTATATATGTTTGTTTTTATGCTAATACCATGCTGTTTTGATTACTATGGCCTTGTAGTATAGTTTGTTATCAGATAGCATGATTCCTCCAACTTTGTTCTTTCTCAAGATTGCTGTGGCTATTGGGGTCTTTTGTGGTTGCCTAGAACAAATTTTTTGAAATTTGTTCTAGTTCTGTGAACACAGGGAATAAATGTTTGTGTCTTAACAAAGGATAAGATGAGCTGATATTTGCTTTCTCAAGTGTACATGTTATTCCTATGGATGATTCGGCAATTGCACTCTGGAAGTCTTCACTGAAAGTTATCATGAAATTTGTACTTCCATAATATGCACCTACTGTAAACACTATTGACAGTGCTTGCAGCTTACCACATCATGAAAATGCCAAGACTAAGTTATCAAACATGATATCTGGATGCTAGAAATTCATTTTTAATTACTAGAAATGCATGGACTACCTGCCACCAACAAATATTGCCCAATAAACACAAGTACAAAATTTGATCCTGGTGGAATTCTTTAAACATTTTACTTAGTTTGGGAGTCCTAGACCTAATTCCTTAGATATTCCTTTTTTTGGATGATTGACATTTGAAAATTTTCTTTATGGCCTCACTAACTTAAATTTTATCTGCCTTGTATAGATAAATTATGAGGTTAATATATCTGTATTTTGTTATAGTAACAATCTCAATATATCAATGGCTTACAACAAATATATCTATCTTGCTCATGTTTCATGAGGGCTGAGTGTTGGCTGTAGTTCTTCTGGTCTCTGCTGAGCTCCACACCTACTTATCTCCATTGGCCAGAGTATGTCACATGATCAAGCTTAAAGTCATGAATCAGGCACGTATACCAGAGGCAGGGGCAAATCACATACCACTGGAAGAACAAGGTACAATTCTATTACAGCAAGGGAGTGAATTGTGGTGAACAGCAATCTAGTAGAACATAAAGCTTCTATCATTTATCTCCTTTGCTTGGTCAATGATAGAAAGGGGAAAATACAATGTAAATTGATGCTCATTATCAAAAAATTGCACTTTGAAGTCACCTCAAATCTGACACATTCAATGTAATAAATGCACAGAGCCCTAAGGAGGAAGTCAGGAGATGCTAAAAGTTTTTTTCCCATTCTACCAGTTGAATCACTATTTGCTTTTCCAACTGAAGAATATGACCAACAGGTAACGAACTTGCTCTTTAATAACATAAAGTCTATGTTGCTTCCCTTGCTCAAATGTTTTTTCATGTCTTCAGTCTGTTTCTCATGAACAGACTGGGAGGAAAGTGTTCCTTCTTGGAGGCTGGATTTGGATACTTGGAGTGTTCATTTGGTAACAAGGCTTCTGAATCAGGTAAATGAATGGTTGGGGTGAGTAACAGAGTTGGGAATGGGCAAAAGCAAAGTGCCACCTAAAGCAATGAGCAGACTTCTTGACTAGCTTTGCACGTTGGTCCTGAAGGTAATTTCAATGAGCACTTTCAAGAATATTTCTGCAATGGGTGCATCATTAGTATAAATGCATCATCTCTTAACGTGATACTTTAAAAAGTAAAACTCACTTGTTAATGCAAGTTCTGATCTTTGTTGCTGTTGTTTTCTCTTTTAAATTCCCATGTTCTAGTCTTCCCCACATGTACCTCATAGTAATGATTTATGTAAAAATATTTAGTATTTGTTTCCATTTTCCTCAGAAAGCCACAACAGGTTATACAAACTGCCAACAAGTATTCTGAGAGCCTGAGATGATTGCTTTATTATGCTCATTTCCTTGGGGACAACAAAGCCAGTTCTAGTCCATGACCAATTTCATAAATTTTCATGTTAGACATCATCTATGAGTTCACACAGATACTTAAAGCTGATAGAAATGCCTGAGGTGGCAAATTAAATTTTCCCTTAAGGTATCAAATCTAAGGTACATGATGTATTGTGGGCCTCTGACAAAACAAATACTGTTTAATTACAATTATACGTAGATACTACTACTTCTTTCTCTCCAAGGTCATACCCAAGTCTTGGAAATTTCACGTAGGAATCAACTTTAGAGAGAGTGTACCTCAAGCTCCTAGCAGAGCCCGGTAGGTAACTCATTGATTTTTATTCTGAAAATCAATGAGAGATTTTCAAGCTCTCGTTGTGTGAAAGGATATTTGAGAACCTGGAAAGGACAATAGTGGCGGCTCCCGGATTATGGTGCTGGGGGCCCTAAATAGGGTAGACCATCGAGAAATCTCTGTCCTACTGGGGCACAGCTGGAACTAAACTCCACTCTGCCTAGCCTGAACTTTAAATCTGCTAGCTTATCTCTCTCAGCTTTATTTCCTTTTTCTTCCCTTTTTGGTGGGGGTGGAGGATAGAGTGATAAAAAAGGGAAAATAGGGGAACTCGTGGTGGGAATCGATTGCCCAAAAGAATTTACACCGAAGTGTAAACTTCAGACCAGTATGGGCAACAGAATTACCTCCAAGTCACTCTCTGTAAACTCGAAATCTTCTTCTTCTACAGCCTTTAATAGTAGTATCTCTCGGACCATCTAGCCCTTCTCAGGCAGTTCTGTTCTCGAAATTTTTGAAATATAGAGATGTTCTCTATTTCAGTATGTTCACATTTAAAGAAGTGTAGAAAGGAAAAATCTTCGCTGGCTGCCTTGACAGAACTCAGAAGTAAACCACGCTGCAGCGTTCCTTTCCCCAGAGCGCTGAAATGCGTGGTAAAGCACCAGCTTGCGCGTTCCCAAAGAGATTTGCTTTCAAAGATCAGTATAGGAGAGGCTGATTGGGTCTCCTGAGATAGATCTCATCCTCTGACAACTCTCCGAGCCCCCGCTGAATCTCGCTCTTCGTGTCTAATTACCTGCCTGATACCCGAGCCTTTCTCTCCGAAGCCCAACTCCGGGTGCGCAAACTCTCCCCTGAGGCGCGGCAGACACACAGCTGGGGGGCTGGCCCGGGCGGGGAGCGGCCCCCCATCTGCCTCTGCAAATCCACATTTTAGGGCCTTGTAGTCATTTCCTTGCTAGTGCGATGAAAGTTTTTTTTTTTTTTTACCTTTTTTTTTTTTTTTTTACTTTTTTTTTATAAAAGGAGGCCAGAAGAGAACACCCTCCTCTTACTTCCTAATATATTATGTCCTCCCCTGCCGAGTCCGGGACTTAGTCTGGATTTGGTAACTGAAGTAATATAAATGTTAGCTAAGAAGTATTCCCGCAATGTGGTTCCAATTTAGGTCTGTTTTGAAGTCTAAAGGCCCAATATGTCTCGTAGATTCTTCGCTGGACATTAGCGCTAATGTAATTTGCGGAGGAGCGCAGGCCGCGATCTAGAAGGCGGCCCCGCCTCTGAGGATCGGGGTGCTTTCCCAGCACTGGGGGGACTCGTGCATGTGCTGCCGGTAGTTGCCCCCACCGCTTTTGATGTTGGGGGCTTTGCTCAGGAAATTGCCAGGGTTTGCAGATAAATGGAGCAAGGTAAGTGCTGTACCCTGTCACCACCCTCTCTGCTCTCCGGGCTCTGGAAGGAGGCAGCCCAGGCTGAATGCAACCTTTCTCTGCAAGCTGTTTGCACTTTCCTTCAATAACATATCTCTCCAAACGCTGGCTTGATTTGCGAAGACACGCGTGCATTTTCGGAGTTGGGCTGACGCACCCGCGCCCGGCGCCCGCCCCCCACCCGCAGCCCAGCACCGCACTGACACCCCTCCCAAGCCCCCGGCTGCATCCGGGTAATGAGCATCCCCCTGGAACCGCCTGCCCTTTATCTTGCTGGGGGGACCCGCACCTTTTGAACTGCCATCTGTAGATTGTGTTGGTGCACTGACTTGTTAACTGTGCCATGCTGTGAAGGAAATGGCATGATTTAGATCAAGTGCTCAGGACGGCTGTTCATAAGAAACACTTGAGCCAAGCTGTTGCTGCTCAGAAAGTGCCCTGGGGAGAGGGGTTCCGTTTCGGGTCACGGTCCTGCCTTGTACGAGGGCAGGCGCAAAGCGCGGCAACCCCCGGCTTCGCTGGGGCTGGAGGGAGGGAGTGGAGGGAAACGTTATGAAACCATAGAAGCGCGGCTGCCAAATTAACTTCTCACCCTTTCAATCACACTCCAGAGGATAAAAGCCTAACATTTCTGCCTCAGAAACAGGCTCGGTTTACACCAAACAAGTTATTTCTCTAATTTATCAGCCCAGCCAGTTATCCTCCTAATTACTAAAAATCTCCGCTGTTTATGAAGCCATTTTCATAGGTGCACAATGAACAGGGAGCTAGGCGTGGGTGTCGGAAAGTCTGGGAGGACTGGACTTCCTCAAGACAGCTTATCAAAATAACTAAAACCAAAAAGGTTTATGGCTGCAGTTGTTTCGTGTCCATGAAAATGGTTTTGCCTGTTCCAAGGGGCAAAAATGAAACTGAGGGACTAGAAGTTCAGGTAAGCCCAGATCATGAAATCTTTACTCCTAAATTGTAAGGTTGTGGAAGCAAAGTTTAATTGGGAAGACCGAAGTAAAACAGAAAGAGCAACAGAGGAGGAGAAGCCTTCAGCTTAATTCATCAACTCCCTGGCTAATACCAAGGGCACTGATTTGTCCATTATATGGAAACAGATGATTAGGGTCATTCTCTAAGACAAATTTACTTTTCTGCACACTCTAAATCTGTTTAGTCACTTTAAAGGTGTCAATTATTGGAACAGGCTAAGACTATGAATTTCTTAGTAATAGCTTTAATAACATTTTGAAATGAAAAGCAGATACCTTGAAGTCAGTCTGCTTTGAAAAGACATATGAGCAGCTCTGGTTTTAATTTGGGTAGCATTCTACATCTGGAATCCCTTATAATTAAAACTAAAAACTGAACTACTACTTCCACCTGTCAAATGATGAAAAGATGAATGCACTAATAAGTTACTAAATAGCCCAACATGATAGAGTTTACATTCTCATTCTATACAGTAAAACAGAATTTTGGACAGGAGGCTAAAGGTCTTGGGTCATTACTAATAACACGCTTTCAGTATTAACCTGTATGTCCTGCCGCAACTACTGACGGGGTCTTTTTTCCATTAGGAGTTCATTTTTACAAGTCTTTGTCTGAAAAGCAAATAATAGATTTCAGAAAGAATATTTGAAACACAAAAACTGAGATGTACTTTTCATACCATATTTCGGGTTTTCCTCATTCTTGAAACCCTTCTAGTACCATCCTATAATAACTGCATACGTTTGTCAAGAAGTCCAGCATTTACAAGTATTTCTGAAGCACCCACAGGGCCCATGGCTGCGTGCTCAGCACTGAGGATACAGTGCTGAGCGAGATAAATCTTTGAAGGTAACGAGAAACTCGCAGTTATTTCTTCAGAATGACAAAAACCGTGTTTTTGCTTAGATTGTGATCAGAAAAGGCAGTTTTCCAAAGCATTTGCTGTCGCTCCAATTAAAACAACAATGGTTGTTAAAATGCCCTCAGACTGTCACTGGTGATCGGAAGGTTAATTATTTAAAAATGTAAATCCTGACTTGTAATCCCTATTGAAGCCTTTGTAACAACTCCCCCTGCAGAGGTCGAGCTGTGTGGGCGGCCCCTGAAGGCTCATTTTTCTTATTACACAGTCTTGCTTCTCTGTCATGAAATAAAAATGGAAATATCACATTTTGAAAGGAGCCTAGAAAAAAAAAGCCTCGATTCTCCTAGGAAAAAAAAAAAAAACGAAGTTTCACCAGCAGTTAAAGCGGCCGTTCACAAAGTAGGTGTGTTTTCACGGAGGTTGGTCCTGATTACAACTTTCAGCCTGGTAATTGCTATTGGCACCAAAGAGAAAGAAGGCCAGGCCTGGAGGCAGCCATGATGACAGTGGACAGAGTTCTCCCTCTGGGAAAGTGTGCTCGGGAAGGAACAGAATTCCAGCCTATTTTCACTCTTTTGGGTCATTAAATTATTGTTTAGTATCCCTTTCTATACATGGCTACTTTCCACTAGAGAAAAAGTAGGATTTGACTGCCACAGCCTTTTTCTTAGGCAAAAGTCACAACTGGCCAGCCAAGGCCTCAGTCCAGCCTGAAGACATGCCCGTGTGGCCCGCATGCTGTTCTGAAAATCAGGGAAGTCATAGCAGCATTATTCACAATAATCCAAAGTTGGAAGCAACCCAAGTGTCCACAGGCAGATTAATGGATAAACGAAGTGTGTTATATACCAAGGTCTGTCCAGAAGGTATCCAGCCATGTAATATGAAAAATGGAAGCATTTATTAAAGAAGACACAAGAAACACTGTACACAGGACAATGATGCCTCAGTGCCCTTCAAAATAGGCACCTTGGGACCTCACACAGTTCTCCCAATCGCCATCAGCTACCCTGTTGTGTTTTCCCGAATCTCAGTGATGACCGTCTGAAATCTCTTCCCTTTCAAGGGTGATTTTAGTTTTGAGTAAAGGCAGGTGTCACAGGGCACCAAATCTAGGCTGTAGGGGGCTGAGTCACTTGGGTGATTTGATGTTTTACAAAAAAACTCTGCATGAGACATGACGCATGAGCGGGTGCAGTTGTCGTGATGAAGCTGCCTATCACCAGTTCCCCATAGCTGCAGCCTTCTGAATCATCCGAATAGTTTCTGTGGAGAAATGCTCAAGCTTAACACAAAACATGATGCAGTTTGTTGCTCTACTCACTCAATCATTTTTAATGTGACTCCCACACGGTACACATGCTCACTCAATAGCATCTACCACTCCCACTGACTAGTACAGGGAAGTCATCATTGTTCACACATGCACATTCCAGTCCACTCTCCTTGGCTGCCAGGTTACATGGATGTTGCACAAACCATCCTCATTATATTCACAATGGTTGGATTTTTTCCGGACAGACCTCGTAGATACAATGGAATACTGTTCAGTCTTAAAAAGGAAGGAAATTCTGACACGTCTACAACATGACTGAACCTTGAGGACAGTATGCCAAGTGGAATAAGCCAGTCACAAGAGGGCAAATACTATAGGAATCCACCTACATGAGGTTCCTAGAATAGAAAGTCATAAAGCAAAAAGTAGAATGGTGGTTACCAAGGGCTAGCGGACAACAAAATTGGGAGTTATTATATAATGAATGCAAAGTTCCTGTTTGGGAAGATGGAAAAAGTTCTGGAAGTGGTTTCACAACAATGTGGATGTACTTGATGCCACTGAATGTACTTAAAAATGGCTGAAATGGTAAATTTTGTTTTGTATATTTTGCCATGATTTTTAAAAAGATCAAGAGATTTTACATTATAATAGAAATTTCCAACTTATCTGGAAACAAAGATACCTAAGTAACTTTTAACATCTACCAGCACACCTGAATGATAATAGAGATTGAAAGTGAGCAGCCCTCACACCTTTAAATGTGTGCTTCCGGTCCCAGGGTCCCCACTTCTCCCTCTGGTCTTACACCCATTCCACTCCACCCACATGGACTCCCTGCCAGGCCCCTGCAGTCTTCTTCTGCTCTCAGGGGCCCTGTGAATAGCTCTCACATATACATACACCTTTCAAAGACCTGCTTGGAATCAGATTTTAGCCTGCACATTAGAAACATAACAGAGGTTTCCCTCTCCTGCAAAATGAACGCTTGACACCCTCCCCTATCTACCCACCTGGGGGAGAGGTCAGTGGATGTCACACTCTGGGGGCCAACCAGGTAGGCTTCCTTACTCCCCAGTTGGAAAGAGGGTCATAGATAGATACTTACCAAAAGGAGGAGAAGCACATTTCAGGATCAGAAGAAGTTTCCTACTACCCATCTTTCTGATCTTGACTTTATATATATTTATTACAGATTTTAGCTCTGAGTCAAGGAGCAATGAATTTAAGAATCTTTATTGAAGCCCAGATTATCCTCAAATTGTGAACTTTCCTTCTATGCCATTGACTGACTGAGGGTTTTTCCCTCTTAAATGCTACTGTCAAACAAGCATTTTAAAACATTTATCAAAAGCCAATGGCTGCAAACTTCAATCTGTACATTCCATATAAAGTAAACCCCAGTCTAGTGCTGATGCATAAATGATGTGTTGGTTTAATCTATTTTTCACAGGGGGTGTCTGAGAGTAGGAAAATTAAAAACAGGTAGAACAGACTATTATTACTGTCCCATAGTGTGCTTTTTTACATGAGGTCTGGATTAAGATAACATCTGGTCTATATTTCTTGAACTATTTCCCTTTTATCACAAGAAAAATCGGCAACCCATCTCGCAACTGCTCTTAATTTAGATCTAAATATCACTGATGAAACATTGTACAACATGCTGTTATCTATTAAAATGATTTCCCTGAAGGAACAGTTGATACTTTTATATATTCCAGCAAAGCTAATCATGCCAGGCCTCCTTAGTAGGACTTACCTTATAATCATATGTTCAAATGTTCCACCTAAATCATTGCTTTGGCACCAAATGAGTCTTATCCTGAGATTGATTTCACTATTTTGTTAAATACAGTGCCCAAGTCCGAGAATCACAAAATGACAGAGAGCTCTTTCGGAGCACAGAATTTTACTTTGGAGCGAAGGAGCCATTGTTCCCTTGCTGCCCGGACTGTGGGCTCCCTGGAGCCCCTCGCAAGGGGAAGGTGCTCAGCTGTTTTCCGCACTTTTCAGGGTTCAAGTACCATACAATGTAGTATATTGATTTCGCAGAATAAAAACTTTTTCATTTTTTTCCCCTGGAATTGTATAACTTATTTCCACAGATAATAAATCAGAAAAGTATTTTCTCTAAAACTATTTTGCATACCTGTGGTGCGCATTTATTTTGTTCGTTTTAAACGATGGCAAGACGCAGAATCACAGAAGGTAAATCTACACATTAACCAGTTACATGGGAAATTACTTTCTCCAACTCCCACCTTTAATTTGGTAAAATCATGTGTTCTGATTTTTCTTTAAAATACAGAAACCAAAACATACAAAAATTACGGGGGTTTAAAGCCTCCATTAGAAATAATTCTTGAATAATTGTGAAAATATAAGAATGTTCATTGTAGTAGAAAATGAAATTAGGAATGTATTACACACAAATTATAGAAAAAAATTTAAAAAACAACAAAAATGCTTATAAGCAGGGGTTGGTTAAATGAATTTGTTACATGCATAATGTGGAATACCTTACAGCTGTTACATGTGGATACAGAACGGAACATTTGCATGCACAAAGGATATATTAAGAACAACACAGTATGAATAGATTGCAACACTTTTTGTTGTCGTTAAAAAAATAGACATATGTTGATGTGTACAGGGATAGGCAAAAGTAGGTTTACAGTTGTAACACAAATAAATAACACAGTAATTAATATGTAATAATACAAGAATAAACTCTGTGTTTTGTGGACTCACAAATGTAAACCTACTTTTGCCCATCCTGTATATAGAAGAGGTCTGGAAAAATTCACATCAAACTGTTTTCAGCAATTAGCCATGACACACAAGGACGGAGGAGAACATTTTACTTCATAAATCCCTGTGGGTTTTCTAGCTCTACTTAACACATATATATTATTTTCTAAATTAAGAAAGGAAAAATGCGTTGAAGAAAGAAAAGCAAATAGGACAGAGATCAATTAGCCGTTTCCGTACAGGAATGAAGCCTAAGAAGGGAGGCGGCTGGTGGGGGGGGGGGGACGGTGCCTGCAGGACAGAGCACGAGGAATGCGATTGACGGGCATCCTGTCATCTTGTATTTTTTGGAGGGAATTCTGAGAATAAAAAGCCTTTGGAAGTTATCAGCGGTCAGGCTGGAGCCATTCATTTTTCACCTGCCTGTGTTTGTTGTCTGGCAGCCAGTCAAGGGTGCTATTAGCAGAATTAAGATCCAGAAGAAAAGATTATCCCGTAGAAGGCAAGATAAGGGGCTGGAAAGTGTGGCTGGTTATCAATATCACAATACCAACCAGGTCAGAAAGGATTCCGTATAGGTTTCGCTTGAAGCAGGTAATCTCTGCAAAAATAATGGAGTGACTGTTCCTCTGAAACACTTCAGCCCGGCAACACACTGCGCTGCATTGAAGATAAAGCGGCAGTTTCACCAAAAGTCAGCCCCACAACTGCATTAGGCTGGAGAGTGGATAACAAAATACAGCAACAACGTCCTTTTATTCTCCCTTATTCAGGAGCCCTAGGTAATGAAACAACCTTCCATCTCTCTCCCAGATCATTTTTAATATTTTGAATGGTACACTTTCATTCATTCTTCTTTTCTTCTCAGTGAGGAAAGCTCTAAATGGAATTCCATGGCACAATTTGGTATAAGAAACAGGAGGAGTGAATGTAACATTATTTAAGTATTTAACTGTCAGGAGATTTTTTTTAAGAGTTTACTTTTTGTCATTTATTATTATTATTTATTTTTTATTTTTAGAGAGGGGGAGGAAGGGAGAAAGAGGGAGAGAAACATCAATGTATGAGTCGGTTGCCCTCTCACACGCCCCCAACAGGGAACCTGGCCCACAACCCAGGTATGTGCCCTGACTGGGAATCGATCCAGTGACCTTTTGGTTCACAGGCCGGCACTCAATCCACTGAGTCACACCAGCCAGGGTAATTGTTAGGAGATTCTTAAGATCACTAATAGGAGTGCAAATTGAGAGCAGCAACTCTTGTCTGGGAGTTTTTGCCACTCTGTGCTGAAACATGTGTTTTCTAACAATGCATTGGAATGGTGAAGGTTTTGAGTTTATGTCAGCACTGCAATTTACAAGAGTTCACATACAGCATGAACTTACATAGCATTTCACCATGTTGTCTATGAATCATTCAGTTTTAAGCTCTGCAGCATATGGACAATAGCAAAATGCAAGGAGGTAAGAGAAACATTTGGTATTTCCATTTTATACACCTCATATTGGAAATAAATGGCTTTGTTCTCCCACCTATTTTTCATCTAAATGATAAAACTTATTTTGTTTTTTTCTTTTTTCCTTTTTCTTTTTAGCAACTTTAAGTAAAGAGAGATGAACTTGCTCAACTAAATAATTTTTCAGTGTTAACTTTGTAATATTTGTACACCATGGAGAAATCAACAAGCAGTGAATTATTTATTTGGAGTTGTCATCTCAGTAGTAGTGACGAATTGACAACGGTTCATCCATCTAATACTTGATCAGTGAAACACATTCCCAAGACAGCTGCTGTTAAGGGAACTGACAAACATGGACAGAACAGAAAGAAGGAAGACTGTTGCACTGAATCACCAATAACCAAGCATACACTTAATGACCCAGGAACTATCAATTTATCAATGAAAAATGAAACCAATATACATATAAAATTTAAAAATGGGCTTGATATTTCTTTAGAGTCATAAAATTGAGTCTGCTACAGCAGAACACGGAAATGTTCTCATTTCAGCAACGACTTCCAAAAGCTTATCAATGTGTCCTTGTTAGTATGAATGACACTATGTTGTGCCTATAAAAATGATGCAGAATGTTTTTATTCTTTTTCCTAATTTTTTTGTTTACATCCTAAGGAAGGACATTACCAAGTAGGAAACTTTGATAATTAGGCATTAACACACATTTTTAAACTGTTTTTAATCACATAAGCAATATGCAAAAATATTTTTGGTTATTTAAGTGTCCACAGTACAAAAATATATTGAATAAAAGTAAAATCCTCCCCTACAAATCTCTAACCCCACCCCACATCGCACCACCCTCCTCAGTGGTTACAACGGTTAGCAGTGTGGAGACTATTTTATAGACCATTTTCTCTGCATCTACAAACATATATGCACACATACACCTGTGTAATGGCAGAGGGTTTTACAGTGAATAGGATTATACTATATGTATTGTTCTGTAGGCTACTTTGTTGCTTTTCTTCCTTTAACAATTGTCTGAGATGTCATTCCTGGTATAGCAAAGTAACAGCATGCAGTTCACAAATCCTTTTAAATGTTTAAAACTGGTTTCATCTTAACAAATAGTCTATATTTTCCATTAAAAAAATGAAAAGGTCCAGCAACATGGTGCCCGGTCCTCACCAAGAACCAAGTGATCAGAAACGGGGTCCCTCCGGCAGACCCACAGTCAGCAGGCCACCGGCTCCTGTCTCCAGCCCCATGTTCAGCCTGGCCCTTTCAACCTCCCAGCTGGCTAGCTATCATTAGACAAACCCACGTTATTCTTTCAAAAGGCTACATAAATTCTCATAATAGAGAAACACCATTTCCCTATTTACATCGCATTTTTAAAGTTCAGCTTTGCATGCTATGTTTCTTAGAGTAGAACCAAATTCTCTATTCAGAAATGAACTCCCCCTTTTTGTATTTGCCATTGTATTTTTTCCTACACTTTGCAAAGAGCCTACATCTAACTGATAATGCCTTCCAAAACTTTGCAAAAATACAAAGGATCGTTCTATATTTTTCCTTTGAAAAACAATATTGTAATTGAGGAGCCAGAGGCCTGGGGATGAGGAGCAGACGAGGGAATACTAAAAGGTAACGAAAACTCAGTAACAAGCTCATTGGGATGGGTTCAAAGTGTCATGTAGTTAAGTCAGGATTTTTCTCTTAAAAAAATATGCCTCACCTTAAAAGTGACAAAGACCTGCTGAATGATTAAGGTATTTTCTGGCATCTTTCAAGGCTCTATCTGTACTCATTTTCCTTTTTCCCTCCTCCGTACCCCTGGCTCAGAAAAGCTCTGCACACATGTAAAGTTCCCATCAAAGGGGCTGCAACTGTGAAAATGGGACAGCAATGCTAAAAGTTCAAAAATCATTTCTCCAAAGTAAGGCTGTTCACATGAATAAAGCTGACAGACTTCTAATAACAGGGGCCAAATCACAGTTACAATTTAACAGCTATAATATACACTTGAGCCCGAAATCAAAGCATATGTAAAAAATGGAAAGAAACCAGAATTTTTTTTTAAAAAAAGTCTATCAGCCAAAACAAGAACTACACATGGAATGATGCAATTGCCGCCTCCGAGGAGCAGCGCTCCTGTCCGTGTAGTGTGATGTGAGGGAAGAGTCCGCTCAAGTTAAAAGTAGACACCGGGACAAAATCTGCCTACCTCCCATGGTTTTGTGTTTCTATTCAAATGATCAGAAAATCCCTAACCATGTGTGAGCAGGCTAGAGAAAATACAAAAGTAGAGAAATTTTTGAGTAACATTGTCATGAGGATCGTATTCGTCTGGTAAATGTTTCTTACTCAGAAGTAACCCAAAGTCTAATAATAACAGCCTGTTATTTTATGTCTTTCTAACCAAAATTAAACTTTAATAATTTTTCACCCGCAGGCGTGCGACTTTTAAATGCGTGTATGTATTTAGCGAATCTCTTCTATGTGCTGAGATCTGAGGAGCAGTTGCCTTTGGTTGTTTTCAGGGGACGACAACCATCATCTGAACACTGCGTGGAGCACCACCGATCGTTGCTGAAATAAACTATTTGAAACTACGGCTGCATGTCTATTTTGAAATAAACACCCTGTGTATTATTTAGTCACTTTACTGCTTATTTGAGCTATTCAGCTATTTCCCAGTTAAATGAAAACGAAAACTTCAGGTTTTACACAAAGGCATCCTGCCCTCCTCATGGGAACTGAGAACACGGCACTGAGTAGACCGTTTGGGCCCCCGCCCATTTAAGGGGCACCCAGCACGGGGCTGCTCTGGCGTGTTCAGAACCCCAGTCTTGTGATTCCTTGTAATAGTCCCTTCCCCATCCTTTCAGCAGTATCATTGCTTACATTATCTTTAAATGAATTCTCATAATATCTGCTCCTCTCCTGACAGATCTCAACAAGGATTTTTTTTTTAAAAATTACAACCCCTTTGATATTTCAATAGCAGCAATGTTAAAAAAAAAAAAAAAAACCTGAGAATGATTCCGGGTTTGAGTCTGAGGTGAGATACAGCAGATTCCCAGGTCTACTGAAGCCCAGCAAAGCCTGGGCCTCTGGGTGCGCTAAGGGGCCCTCCTAGTCACTATGCAGAGGAGGCTAAGGTTGGTAACCTTATCACAGAAAAATTGTGCAAATAAGGGTGCCTGTAGGTACCAAGAATGGCGTTAGGGACTTGAGGTATAAAATGGGTACAACAGGAGATTCACAGTATAGTAGTATCTGGGCAGACTGCTGAAAATATAACTACAAGGCACACCTTGAAGCCAGTGCCAAAACAGAGATGTGCACAAGAGAGCACAGAGAAGGGACTAACTCTGCTTTTCATGGAAAAGTAGGGAATGGTCAAGGAAAGCAAGCAGACATGGTGTGCTATAACAAGGGTGACAACTGCTCCCTTTTCGTCCAATTGCAGTGGTCGCTTATGCCCTGGCCATCTGCTTGGTTCCAAGCAGAAATCTGCGGGTGGATCTCCAGGCGCTCTCACAGAGCCACAGATCTCCTGGCTTTTAGGGGATTCGTTTGTCTTCTCAAGTTACTTTGCAATGATTCCACAATTTGAGGAAACTATGTGATGATTGTTCTTCCCATCCTACAGGCTGTGGTAGGAACAGTACAAGATGAAGAACTGGCCCCCCAAGTGCCTCTGTTTGCACATGGTCCAGAAATACCTTAACGTTTTCTGTAGCTATTTTTATTTCAACCTTAAAAAGCACATGCATGTAGGTAAGGGCCAAAGGGTTATGACGAAAGAAGAAACACGGAAATATGTTCAGATAGATGTTTTGTCCCTTTTGAATGCTGCTCTCTGGTACCTGGATTCGGCCAAATCAAATGTATCCTTCAGTTCACAAATACATCTCTTTAAGCGGGAGCCCAAGAAATCTCTGTACAATTTCCCATTGAGCTGATTGTACATTTCCAAGATCTGTGCTAAGAAAGAGTACTGCGTAAAATGGCTCATTCTGAATTACCGAAGAAGCCTCCTGTATTTGTTTCAGTGAAAGCTGAGCAGTTGGACATCTGAACTGTGAGTTCTCTGCTCGGTCATAGCTTTAAACCTCTACGTGCAATTTTTACTGTCTTAAAACACTACCATATCTCTTCCTTTTAAAACAAGTTAAGCAAGAGAAACTAGGAGTTTTCAGAAATAATAACATAGAAGGTAAGATATTACCCCTCAAAATGCAAATCTATGAATAATGAGATACTTTCCTTTTTTTTTTGCCTATCAACTGGCTAAGAATTTAAAAAGCAGTAACAACCTATATATACAAGCATAGAGAAAAACCAACACATACATACAATACAAGTAAGAGTGCAATTTGGTTCATCTTTCGGAGGCAATTTGGCAATGTGTGTCCAAATGTACATACCATTTGCACTAGCAATTCAATTTCTGGGGATTTGTGCCAAGAATCTAACCAGAGATGAATCCAAGGATTTACACATAAGGAGCATGTGCTTGCAATGTATTCATGCAGCAATTAAACATGAAATATTAGCTAAATAAAGTGCAGTACATGCATATATTAGAATATTACATGACTTTAAAAAGCATTTAACAAAACAAAATATTTGTTGTAAGATATGATATGGCAGGAAAATAAAAATTACAAAACAGCAAGTATATGACTATAATTTTTCAATACACACAAGTACACTCATAATAAATATATCCAAGCACAAAAAAATAGATGGAACATATACATTAAGATATTAGTGTTACATATATTATGCAAGATGTATGTCATATCATATGTGATGATATGATATATACATACTGGTTTAAAAATCAGACCCAGGTTTTAAGGGAGAGCACAAAGCCAAATGCTGAAAATGACAAAATTGAGAATTTAAATACATTCATACATCATGTCAAGCTCTTTGCTGTATAAATAGTCCTATTCCTTAAATCAAGTTTATTCTACAATAGAAAGTAGAATGTAAGTGCCAACACATAATGCCTCAAGATAAAAAGGATAGTTCTACATTTTCCCTTCCAACAGGGCAAAAAGACTCACCCTTACTAAAAAAACAGGCTTATGTGAAACAAAGATTAATATTGTGCTGGCAAGAGGCAATTGCCTTTATGCTTCTAGAACCCTGGTGGATGAAGTTAACACCTTTTGTCCTTGCCAGCCCTCAATATCAGCTGCTTAGTTCTAAGTTAAGCACATTATGATTTCTATGGCAACCGCTAGCCAGTAGAGGCCTCTTCCCAAGATGAAACTCAAAGAAATAACTAATTAGCAAGTCTAATTCAGATGTGCCAAGAAAGAACTATTATGCATTAGTATCTGTTTCCTTTGCACTTCTTTTACGAGTACAGTGATACACTATTTCCCCATTACACTTCCCTTGCGAAATTACAAAATTGTGGTTACACTGCCAGATTTAAACTGGAGGGGAGAAACGGCTCAGGGTATATAAGCAGATGTTCAGAGATGATTGCGTGATCAAAGCACCAAAATATGGGGAGAGCTCCTGGAAACACCCACCCAGCCACTATCTGCCTAAAACTTGGTAGCAGAGGGTGGGTGATAGTGGCTGCGTAGCAGCTGTTGTTTTAAAAAACGAAAACGTGTTTCTTGCACATTTCATCCTTAGTTAATGCTTGACAAAAAGAAGTGCCACAAAAACTTGACCCTGCTGGGGATGGGATTAAAACGGAGTGTCAACCTTATCTTTTCAATGTCCTGTTGCAGATAAGGCAGACACTTAAGAGCATGATGGTGTGGGATGGCCTGGCCATCAGCTCTCCTTTTTGTTTGGGAGAAAAACAATCTTCGCAAAACGACTTCATGTGTATCCACTCTTTTTAGTAAAATTTCCCATAATTAACACCTATCTGAGTCAAAAATAAAGTATAAAGAAGGTGGTCTTGAAAGTCTAGGACCTCGACTTTTCTCTTGGAGAAGGTCGTAGGGGTCATACTTTGGCAAAGAGAACAGAGCCGGAGTGGGTGGGTTCCCCCAGGGAAGCCAGGCTTCCTTCCGGCCGGAGGGAGAGGGGAGCTTGGGACATGGGGACGTGGTCGGTCCTCCATTCTCTTTCCTTCCCACTCACTGACCTCCTTTCACCTCTTGCCGAGTAGAATTTCAAATCCAAAATTTAGTATGACCTTTCTATTCAGAACCTCTCTTTCAAGGATGTCACCGAGAAACCAGTGGATGCTCAAACCAAACTATAAAATTGTCGAGGCAAGTCCTAAGTTTCTGGAATACACCTTTTACATTACTGAGATGTAAAACTTTGTTATTTGGGGCTTCCTGGGGTCTAAAGAGTGGGCATCCAGCGAGGATCTGCTATCCCTGAGCTACCACAAAACACAATACTAAACTGGACCAATTTCTGAAAAACCCCTTAGAAACAGTAAAATACATTTTAAAATATGAACAAAAATAATAAATTTTTAAAATGTTCCTGGGACTCTTTGAGACTTAGTTAAACATCTCTCAAAGGATGAAGCAATTTTCAGGCAGATACTTCACTAGAAAACTGTGAGCTTTAACTCAAAAGTTAAACCCCAGACCTCGTCCATTCCAAATTTCCTTTGGACAAGCAGAAAGGAAGAAAATTTGTCCACATAATTACAGAGGAGGGAAACCAGGTTTAACCTATGTATATACATCAGCAGTAACAGCCCCTCAAAACAGTGATGTGAGGAAGTGATATATTAATATTTTCAATGCTCCTACAAAGTCACAGGTAGAAAAAAAAATGCACCTATACCAAATCCATAAAGATTCCAAGGGAATCAAGATCAAAGCTTTTTTAACTTTACTAGATGTAGCAGAATTCACACACATACACATGCACATGCATGCACACAAATGAGTACATGCATGACACACACATACCACCCCACCACCCAAATGCTTCACAACTGCCCTCCATGTACACAATTCCGCAAGCACACATTGACTGGCTGCCATGTGCCTGGCAGAGTGTCGGGCACTATAATTACGTGGTGTACTGGTGATGGTTTGGGGTTACAACAGAATCCAATCTGACAAATTTAAATGAAAAAAGAAACTGAACGGTATTATTAGGCAGCCCAGGTCTCTTGAGAGGAGCCAGAGTGCCAAACCCTGAAGCTACACAGCCAGGAATGATGCTCCACTACAGTTCAGGGCTTCTCTAAGTGCAATACTCAGTGCCTGTGACCCCTAGGACTGGAGCTCAGGGACTCTGCACCTCGGCCTCCTCCACACACCTCCACCATCAATCTGAGCAGAGGATTGGCTCCCTCCCATGCAGCCATTGCCTCCCGTAGCTCACTGCCAAGTCCACCATGCATGGGCCATGTCACAAGGCCTAGGTCACAGGCCTGCCCCTGGCCACAGAATCTGAGAGAGACATTACCTGGCTTCTACCTTGGAAAGATAGATCTCATAATGTGAGAAACCACCAAAAGGTTGGGTGACCACAAATATTCCCTTTAAATATGACAGTCTGCCAACATGGAGCATTCAGTCCAGTATAACCATGTATGAACACACCCAAAACCCAAAAAATTCTGTATGCAGTGGCTACCAAGCATCATGCAGACCTTCATAAATATGATCTAATAAAAATCCTTATGTTACATAACATATAAGTAAAATCTTATGTTATGTAATATATATGTTTTATACATATAGGTTTGAGGTTTTTCTTCTCTAGAGGGTTATCTTCTCTGTCTTTATCCAGAGTTGCATGCTTAACATGAATCATTCAATCACTTGGCTATGGGCTAATTGTGTTGAATAAAAAGAAAACCAATTATTTGAAAACATGGATTACATACTTATGCGCTAGATGAGGCTTCTGTATGTAGCACTGTAGAAGAGAAAGAGAACTTCCGGATTCAAATTCCAGCCCCACCAAGGACATACAGGTTGTGTGTCCTTGACAAGGCTACTCCCCAGCACCTCCGTCTCTGCTTCCACAGTGCCTCCTACACGGAATTATTTAGGAAGATTAAAAAGAACAAAGCATGTGAAAGACTTTGCTCAGTGCTTAGCATTCTTAGATGTCATCCACCCATTACTGAATCCTCACAATGACATTATAAACCAGCATTGTTATCCCCAGCGGAGTTGCTGGAGAAGACTCGAAAGGTCAGAGAGCTGAAGTCACTTGCCCAAGGTAACAACGGTCCGGTGTTGGGATTTCAGCCCGGGTTTCCCAACGTCAAGCCTGGCCTTTTCCCAATACGCCACCTGCTAAGGCTTAAACGCCATCACTAATAAAAACTCGTAATGACTCATGTAGGTTCTCAGAAAATCTTCCCTTTCCTACTAAACGAAGCGGTTGTATTTTTCTCCATGTGTTAAAGAAAAAAACTATAGCAACCCAATAAAGAAGTCTTTAGAGACACAAATATTCAGAATGTAGAAGGAAATTTAGAAGCTAGCCATTCTGGCCTCTTGGAACTTCTTTTGCCCCAGGACCGGTTTACCTTTCTTTAGGTTCACCCTGTTTTCCTTCGCTTCTTTTGTCTTCTCTCATTACAGGCAGGACCAGGAGACAACAGTAAGGCAGACACAAAACTCTGAGTGTTATCCTGGCAAAATGCAAGAAGCGAGAGGCCTTGACTGTTACCCGGTTGGTGGCACTCATGCCCATGTTAGCAGTTCCCAAAGAGTATTCCCTGGAACACCTAGTTTCTCAGGATACTAGTAGATATTCTGCAAAGAAGGTGCTCCTTTACCAAGTAAGTTTGGAAAAGGTGGGAATAAACTAAGTTAAACAGGTTTGCTCAGAATTTTTAGTGTGCTAAGGAGCAGAGTAAACCACAAAGTGAGGCTATGGTATGCAGTGCTGAATTTTAAACTCCAGAATCTTTGACCCTCGAAGAATCTGGTAGGACTGGTGAGCCATAAGACACATCGAGAAACACTGAGTGAGGAAAGAAATTTGACATCAGAATACAAAGAAAGAGATCATCCAAATGTGACAGGAAGCATCCGGTACTAACCAAGGAAGAAGGGCTTCGGAACCCCTGGCTCAAACATCCGGTCCATTTGGCATAAATTCTGATACATCGGACTATATGGCTTGATGCAGTCAAAGTTACTAATGACAATATCTCTCTCCATGCTCAATATTCAACTTTCTGATGGTGTTCTAGTTTTCTCTGTAGCAGGACAGAGAAAAGTGCTAGACAACCTGGTATTAATGCCTGGTGCACCTGAGAATTTTATTTCTTGTTGTAAGTTAATAAAAATATTCTACCCAACCAATAAGGGTGTCCAGCCAATTTGACAGGTCATTTCTCAGTGTGAGTGAAACCATCATTACTTTGGTTTGTACAATCTCTTCCGAGTTTTGTGGGCACAGGATAGTTGTCTAGAGTTCCTAGGTACTGACAAGATCCAGTTTCCAAGAGCAGATAGACCCTGGGCCTTGTTTTCTTCACCAAGTAATAGGACCTTGAGGCAGAGTCTGGGCACCCTTTTGAGGGGTTGGTAGTCTCCTCTAAGATTAAACCTTCACATCCCTTACATTTTGGCTCTGACTTGCCATCCCCTACAATCATAGGTTCTTGAAAAAACAGCTTCAGAATGAGATGAAAGCATCATTTTCCTGACCTGTTTTACTTACCAATGAGCGGTTCCAGAGTTCTCGCTTTCAAAGCACGTACCCAAATGAGCCCAGCACTTGAACTCTCACTGGCAGTATCTCAACAAGCTAAAGCCAAAGGAGCTCTGCAGTGCCACAGAGAACAAGCATGCATCTCCTATCCTGCAGGCAGGGGCCAATCTTCCGTCCTGAACTTGCCAAGCTACAAGCCGGATAGTCCATGCAAGGAGCCAGCCCTGCACCAGTCAGCTCTGCCTGCAGGGATGCCTGGATTGTGAATCTCTCACAGAGAGGAGCTGGGGTGCTGGGGAGATCATTTTCATAAATACACTTACTTTCCTCCTTTGAACAGGCACACCTGTTTTCTCTACTAACTCCACTGCTTCGGTCACTTGCGCCCTAGGGAAAGCAGTTGTAAGAAATAGCAGATGCAGAATCTACACAGCAGAGAGCATTCCATCCCTTCGGTTTACAAATTCTTCGGAAAACGACCCAAGTGGTGCAGGACTATTTTATGAACTGTGACCTCAAGCTGCTCATTGAAAATGCAGTTACTATCAAATTGTTCTTTGCAGGTTTCCATTTTAAACAATGAACACATTTTGGGTTAGTTATACTTGAACCACTCACATTTACATAACAAAATTCTTTTTGAAAAATTTACAATGTATAATATTACATTATTGCCTCCATTTTACAGCAGGAGAAACTGAGGCATGAGCATCTTGCCCCAATTTCTGCAAAATGACACAGAACAAATAAGACTGTGGTCTATTGCACATGACAAAATGTAAGAAGAAACTACTATAAAGAGGCTGGTTAGAGGTATGGAGTTTTCATTGTGCTCCCTCTTGGCCAGAGTCCCCTTGCAAGATGGATTTGCCTCGTAAGACTTGCATGAAATTGACCTCTGAGGAGAGTCCAGCTCTCTGGTTATCATTAAAAATAGAAAAATGCCCTTTGGCCATTTCTAGTTCAATGACTCAGGAATGGGGAATAAGATTATATAATCAGTACCAAAGGGTAAATAATCCAAGCAAGAGTGAAAAATAAAAATCACAAATTGGGAACCGTTTTACCTAGCATGGGGCAGAAAGGACTCAGACCGGAAGAGACCCTGCACACGTGGAGCCGGAGCCCAGCCTGGGCAGGGGGCCCAGGGAAGGGTCCTCCAATCCGGACAAACGAAGGAAGGGATGGGAGTGGAGAGCAGGATGGATGAAGCAAATACAATTTGATTATTTCTAGGAAGACTTCTGCAGTTAGTAAACAGTGCTCTGAGTTTTAGGAGCTAGTGTTTTAATTTCTCTGAGTATTTTACAACAGAGAATTAAGGTCAAGAAATATTTTCTCTCTACCTTTTCCCAGGGTGCTGGTCCCTCAACGCGGATGCACATCAGAATCACCCAGGGTGCTTGTTGAGAATGGTTCAGGACACCTTCGCTACTGCGTCTGAATCTCTAGGGAGTGCTGCCCAGCAACTGGCATTTTTTTAAAGGTTGCCTAAGGATTCTTGGTCATAGATGACATGTTGGGACTTCTGCACCAGATACGCCAAGTGCCTGGGTTATCTGAAAAAATAAGCATGTATGGCTCTGGGATCTGGCTTATACAGTCCGCAGCACCTGCCTTCCTGCTCAAGGATCTTCTCCATGTCTCACCCCGGCTCTTTGTCCACCACTTTAGTCATCCTCTGGGCTGTCCCCTGACATCCATTCTCCTCCTTATCGTGCTGTGCTCCCCCACGGGGCTCATGGGGGATGTTGCCCTTCCCAGCTGAAGCTGTGCTCCTAGCACCCCCTGACTGTGAAGCCACCCAGGGCGGTGTGACCAAGTCATGCTTCTGCCATGGCTGCTGGCCCTGCCATGCTGGGCTCAGGGCTCTCCTCCAACAAGGCTCACACACACACAATGTTGTCATGCATTTAAATAATGTTTCCAAAATTCCCCTTCTCCAGGAATTCGGCACCAGTTTCTTAAGATTGGGGTTGGGGGTGTGTGTGAAATGTCTCAGTCCAAAGATAATGTATAACTCGGGTGATGTCACCCCATAGGACACTGGGAACCAGTCTTCACTTAGTACTTTTGCCCCCTCAGAGGGACCCCTGCTCTGTCCAGAGCAATGGGGTTGTCCTTATGGGTGTCTCTTGTCAGGAAGGACACCCAAGGCTCTCCCCAGTCCTCATGGACATGCCCCTGGCGGCCTGCCCAGGCACACCCAAATACCCTGGAGCAGCACACAAAAGAATTAGATCCCCCTTTGCAAGGGCAGTGTCCTCTCATTTTGGCTTCAGACATGGCTTTTCTTCAGAGCCATACCTGGAAGTACCCACATACACACAACGGTGGGCAAAAGGACGTTTACGTGTGTGACTACACAAAACACAGGGTTAACAACCCAATTGGAATAATCATAACCTGCATGTCTTCTCCCATCCAAACAACTGTAAACCTGCTTTTGCTCACCCCTATATTCTCTGCAAACCACAGGGACCCTCCCAGGTTCTGTGGGGCAGCTCTCCTCCCCACTTCTCTCGCTCCACTTTTTCTTGGGAGTGGATTTAGCCCAGAATAATTGCAAATATGTGCCATTGCCAAGGAGCTTTTTGAAAGACACTCTCAAAAGTCAGAGTAAAGGTTACATTGTGGAGATCGCAACTACCCATAGAAAATGAGTGAAAAACAAAATAACTCCTGAATGTTATATAAATGGATAACTGTGGCTTAGGACAAATAGACTCAAACACTGCTGTGTCTGAAACAGAGGTGAGCACCATGTGCCACGTCAAATTGCATCACAGGACTCAGAAAGGCCTGGATATTACAGACACAGGTAAAAAGTTTTAACAAGGTCACTGCAAAAACTACGGGAGTGAAAAATGCAATTTTTCTAACTTAAATCATTTTATATAGTAGGTGATTTTGAATATATATGTATAACTACATGAATAAGGTAATTCACCTATATATGTTAATGTAAGCATTTCATTTTCTCATCCACTGGGTAGCTAGATCTCCAAGGGGCCTTGTACCTCCACCCTGGTATTTATTAGAGCCTGCTTTCCAAACGGACAGCCTACCCTCCTTCATTCCATGGGTTCTCTTTGCAGAAAGAAGGCTGGAATACAAATGTTCCCCAGTCTGTGGGTAAGATCTGCTCTCTCAGTTAATGATTCAGTATTCAGAATATTGTTTTTCTTGGGTTTTGGATACCATCTTGTGAGCTAGGAGACATTTATCATATCATACTCTCATTACTATACAATACTCTCCCCACCCACTCAGTTCCCTCCCCCATACCCCTCCCCTTGGCCCCATGCTTGGGGAGAAAGGCAAGTTATCAACTCCACAATTATCAACTGCTCAGTCCATTAGGAAGAGCAGGAGAGAAATCTCTAATTAACCAAAGCATTAACTTTCCTCTTCTGTACAGGATTTTAAGCACTACTTCAAGTTACTATGCCAGAAACAGAACCCACGGACCAGATATAAATATTAATACTTGTGTTAACAGTCTTTTAAATACTATGACTAGTGCTATCTCTATAGGCTCACAAGTATGAAACAATTTATTTCTTCCTGAAACAAAATTCTTGGCTGTGACTTCATCAAGAGTGGCGTAAGAACAAAAGGAGGTCTGTGCAGCCCCCTCGGCCTTATACCAGCTCATTTGGGGTACAGCATCTTCTCCATCTTCCAAAAGTGGGCTTGGAGCTCCAATTCTTTTGAGTGCTTTTGTTCTTCTTATACAGATGTAGGCAACTGAGAGCTGCATAAATGGTCTTGGCTGGCAGAAGGAAGCTCAGCATCCCTCATCCCTTTCTTCTCCCTGCCAGGCTTACACACCCCATCAGAGAAGAAAGCACAAGTTAGCCGACCCTTTCAGGGACAAGTTGCCCTGGAACAAGTGAGCAAGCCAACTCTTGAGAATACGCAGGCAAAGCAAACAATGGAATATCTTGGGTGTGTCAACCCTGTACGCAGCCTTTCCTACTTACCACTGACCCTCTTCTCTGCCTTGGAACTGCAAGACTGACTCCACCAACAGGCCCCACACTCCTAGCTGTGTCTAGTTCCATCTCCTACTGCTCCAAATGCCTCCATCCAGGAGACATATAAGCATATCAAATGATCAAAAATTCTGAAGTCTACTCACGCTATGATTTTCAAGAATGTTACAGCTAGGGAATGGGGAATGGGAGAGGCCTGATCTAGTCCACAGATTGCAAATTCAGATTCCAAATGGTGTCAGGGAAGTCATATAAATGAGTGAAGTAAGCCAGCCATATGTAAGGCAATAGAGAGTAGTGAGGACTGTGGCAAGAACTTTCCCATTTCATAGGTGAAGAAAAAAAGTCCCAAAGAAGAGAAGTAAATTTGGAGGATGAAAATTCAGTTTAGCTCATTTTCTACTAGCCAATTTGCACTTAAGCAAGAAGAGAAAAAATATAACTTTTCCCAAGTTAGCAGTTCACTTGTTTGGGGGTACATAAAACCCTTGTTTTAGGGTAGTAAAAACACCATCCCCCTGGATATGTACCCTCCCAGTCTTGCTCCACCCCATGAGCTGTGGCCAAGGCCGCAGTTGTTCTCAGGAATGTTCTGTCTGGGGAGGATTCCCGGGATGTGATCTGTGGTCAGTGAGAAAGCCCTTTTGATCCCAGCCACAAGAATGCAGCTGAGCTCAGAATCCCTCTGTCCATAAATCAGAGTCCTCCCGGGACTCGCCGGGCGTGGCTCCCTGTGCAGGTGCCTGGCTGCTCTAGCAATCCTAAGGGGGCACTCCCTCACTTTGAAAGTCTTGTAGGAGCTGCTGGAGTCAACGTGGTAAATCCATAAGCCTCTGCATTCACATATGAATTCTCGCCGACTTTCCGGGCATCTGTTTTGGTCATTCCTAGCAGCCAGGTGTGAGTGTCTGTCTGGCTTGCTTCTGTTTGCTATTTCATGTCTAACTTTCAGCTCTGAATTTGGCTCAGCTTGCGAACATGGGCCAAAGAGTTCTGTGTGTGCACTGCTTTTAATATGTCCTAGGATGAAGAAGAAAGCGGCAACTCAAATAGTTTAGGAAGTCAGAACACTGCTGTAGCCTCAGATCCTGGCCCCAGCAAGCTGGCTGAAGACTGGCTGGTGAATTTGGACTCTCCCTTTAGGGATGCCCATGTGCCTCTGCAAGGCAAGCTCTTCCCTTTGCCAGCAATGAACTTCCCGCACAGACCAGCGTGAGGTCAGCCTGAGTTCCCTGCCAAGAAGACTGGAGTCGGCGTCCAGTTCTGAAGGCTCAGAAACTCATAGCAGCTATGAGGTTTCTCAGCAATTCACACCCTGTGGAGCTTAAAAGTGCACCTTCTTGGCTCTCACATCCATGAAGATAAAACAATAGTAGCATTGGCTAAACACTCAATGGATGTCAAATACCCTGATGAGGACTTTACAGAAATTATCTTATTTAATTCTCACAATCCTCTGAAGTAGGGTTTGGTAAATGATGGAGGTTCTGTAAGTGAGCAAAGCAAGCTGTAGTTACCACTATTACAATCTGCTTTATATAGCTGGGAAAACTGAGGTTCAGAATAGTTAAGTTAATTTGCATGCATTTACCAAACTAACAAATAATGAAGCAAAACTTAGAAATGCACTTACTCTGATTCCAGGGAACCACGAAGCTGGAAGCACACATTTTCAGTGAAAAATAACAGGTTGGAAATATGCTTGAGCCATTGTCAAAGAGACAAAGGCTTTTTCAGGGACCGTGGGGGCTGCTGGATCCCAAGCAGAAGGAGGAGGGATGGGGCACCAATTCCACTAGGACTCAAGGAGCCCCAAGTCCATGGACACCTCATAGACGAGCATGGAATGCAGGCAGCCTCTGCGTGCTATGTGGCAGCACACACATGAACCTGAGACCAGCCTTGGAGAGACAGAATCCAGCCTTGGAAAAGGCACAGCACCGCATGCAGTGCACACACTGAACGTGCTGGCACTGGTAGAAAACCTGTCTGCTCTGTCCTGGTAAACAGGACAAGTGCCTTTCAGGAGTTTCTTCGAGGCCAGAGCAAGTCTGGGCACATGTCACAGGGGTCAAAGCAGGCAGGAGCAGTGTGAGGGCAGGTCACGGCGGTGAGGCTGCAGTCTGCCCAGGCCTTCTCATCGCCCACTTCCCTGTCCTTCCTCTGTCCCCGAGTCTCAGAAGTGACTCAGAGGAGCAGCTAAGGTGACTCAGAGAGAAGTCCTTTCAAGTTCCTAAGAAAACATGCGCTCGGCCAACAACGAGGTGCATTTCCTTGCCGCCGTGTTATTTTAAAGGCAAATGTGATTACTGCAAAATGGAGCTACCATCCTAGCACTGGGCCAAATTACATGGCAGTCCATTTTTAGTAGAGAGAGGTTGTTTACAGTAAGTTCAAACAGGCTTTAAAATGTTGATTCATTCTTCCTAGAGGCTGAATCACTCCATGAGGATCGTTGGAGTCTGAGACTCCTTACTGCGAGGGGGACAAACACAGTTGTGGGGATGCTGATGGACAGAGCAGGGGGGCAAGGCCTGCGTAGCTGTGCTTCAGGGCCAGTGCCCCAGCATTCAAAGACGGGGACCGTCCCTCTCTTCTTCCCCTCCTTACTCTAGCTCCTTGCCACGGGCCACCCTACCACCTGTAGTACCTCTCCCAGGTAGACAGTTCAGAGGAAGTGAATTAAAATAGTCATATACACTCTTTTAACTGGCTAAGCAGAGATGATTTATGTAGTGGCATTGTTCAAAACTACCTGCATAATTATTTCCTTAATAGTCACCCCTGTAACTCTCTCCTTCCTCTCAAAATGTTCCAGAAACCTATGAAAGTAGAATAGTCCCCATATCTCCATTAACAAGAAGCATTAGAGCCTCTGTTGTCCAATCGTAGTCCGTTCGGTGGCTATAACAAGATACCATAGGCCGTGTGGCTATAAACAGCACAAATTTATATCTCAGTTCCGGAAGCTGAGACGTCAACACTCAAGGTGCTGGCAGATTTGATGTCTCATGAGGACCCATTTCCTAGTTCATGGCCAGCCATCTTCTTGCTGTGTCCTCACACGGAGAAGGGGCCAAGGGAGCTCTCTGAGGTCTCTTTTAAAAGGGCTCTAATCCCATTCATGGGACCATCACCCTTATGACCTAATCACCTCCCAGAGCCACCCGCCCCCCACCTCCCCCACCCACTCCAAATATTATCACCCCGGGGAATTAGGTTTCAACGTAAGGATTCTGAGGTGACACAAACGTTCAGTCTATAGCAGGCCTCAAGACAGCTTTCTTCTTACTCCTTTGTCTGGGGGGGGAGACTTCAAACAAACAGAGTCAGCTCTGTTGGCTTCCTGCCCTATCCTTGCCCTCAACGCAATCTCAGGTGATCACTGTGCCTTTCCTTGAGCCTCTTCTTCCTCTTTTTCCCTTCTCCTACTCT
Organism: Anoura caudifer; assembly: GCA_004027475.1. NCBI lineage: Eukaryota > Metazoa > Chordata > Mammalia > Chiroptera > Phyllostomidae > Anoura > Anoura caudifer. Next base: position 50,730 of record PVKU01004793.1, read on the forward strand.
TGGGTACTATCTGACAAGTCAATTCACACTTGTCACTAGGGTATGAGTGGCTTAATGGATATCTGCACCAAAGTATTGCATTCTGAAAGAGGGGAGGAAATTTTTACCTGAAAGAATGTCCTCTAATTTTTAACAGCCAGTGCCTGTGTGAGAGGGGGCCGCCTGGGTTCCACAAATTCCCTCGCACACAGTAAGTGCCTGGGGAGAGGCAGGGACCTGAGTGAGCAGGGCCGAATAGCTGGGAGGCCTGGGGATGGCGGGCTACACATCCCAGACTGCAGACAGTTAACTCCTTGTGGAAATGCTGTCTCTGCTCTCGGAGCTTCCAACTGAATCGAGAAAAGCCGGAAATCTAGATTTGCATGTGAAATCACAGTATTTTTAGGTTGGCTACTAATTCAGCTGAAAAACATAAACAGAAAGCATACCAGGGCAAACAACCCCCATCAGCCAGCTGGAATGGCTCTCAGGTTAACAGCTTTGTCACCCTTTGCCCGGCCATGCAAACGTTCAGAGGCTCCATCACCATGTTTAATACTCCTGACCACCAGGGGAGTGGGGAGCAAAGGGTTTTCCGTGCTCCCTCGGCATTTCAGTCGGTAGAGTTGGGTCCCCGACCCCAAAGGACAGCACAGTCAAGTCTTACTTGAAAAACACAACCCTGTTCCTGCTGGGCTTGGGGCCCAGGGGTTCTGCCTACATCTGTGAGATGGAATACATCTGCTCCTCCTGGACTTTCCCCTCCCCCTCCAGAGGCCTGCCACCCAGCCAGTGTTACAGTCAAGACAACCCCAGATCTGGCTCCAAGATCCAGCCGGAACTCCACTGCTGTGCCCCTGTTTCACCTTCGCCTTCTGTTCTGGGGTCAAATTCGACTTTGGAAGCTTGAGTTCTCTGGCTGCTGGTCTGCTCCAATGTCCAAGAGGTTGGAAGGATTAAACCTGTAAGTGCTCAAGGCTATTTCCTTAACTAATCAAAACTCCTCTTCACTGAACCACTTTCATCCAAAGACATCAGAATCAGTCCTGAAGTTCCAGAGTCTGTCTGAGAATGACCCATTTTTCTTCCAAATAATGTTTTCACAATGCTCTGTCCTCACGGTTCTCAACATGCAGAGTAAAAGCACGCTGAATCTTTAACGACGTACATAAAAAAGCAAATGAGCATAAAGGGAATTTTCTAGTGCACTTCTTCAAATTTCTGTAAAATTCACCCTTAAGAATCCCAAACAACCGCTGACCTCTGGAAAAAGGTCTTTGTGGGTACTGACAAAGGCTTAAGACAAAATTTCCTAAATTCAGTTGTCTTAACTAGCCGATCCCCAAGTCCTTGGATTGTCCAACCTTAACATTCCCCTAAGCTATCATTTCTCTCTTTAAATTTAGCCATACCAGGCTAAATTAAATTGAAGAAGAGAGATGTAGAAACCCTGTAATGCTTCAGAATGTGTCTCCCAATCTCATTAAGAAAACAAGGGCTACAAACACAGGTTTGTTTAACTCTTACATTCACAGGCTGAAAGAATAAAACGAAAACAAGCTATTGTGTTAATCTTCAGATTAGCCCTCTAGTCTGTCAATGTAGTACTGATTAGTAAACAATGTCCATAATTAAACTGTTGTCAGAGACACAAATGCCCCACGAGCCTGAGCTAATGAGGCAGGATTCAACTCCTTGACAAAGGCCAGCCAAATACAATTCCAGGAATGTTAATGCTGCCGAGTATCTGGGATGCTCTCAGCAGTGGGAAGACCTCTGAGTTGAGGTAATTAAGTCTCCACAGCCTGCTAGAGAATTCTGTCCCAATGCTATTTGTTTGTGGAGGACATGTGCTTGTGTGCAAGGATTTGGAAATCTCTAAAACCAAATTGAGCACATTGGGCATCAAAGCACCCCAAGTCCTCTGCTGAGGCCTGTGACGTTAATGTGCATGACAAGGGGGCAAGGGGGCCATAGTCTCCTAATTGTCCCAGAGACCTTTTAGTCTGGGGGGAGCCTACATGTCTTGGTATTTACGTAATTAATTGCACTGCAATCCTCAGTGCAGGGTTGCCTTGAAGTCTAGCTGCACGTTCACTAGGGCTCAGCAGATCTGTGAGAGGACACTTCTCTTTTTGCTCTGGACGAAAGCTGCTCCTCCATAAAATGCCATCATACTGAATTATTTTGTCTAGAAGCCAGAGAATCACATCTATTTTTCTCTTCTAGAGAGTATTCCCACTAGGGACATATTATTTTCCCTTCCATTTTTCTTGGATTCTCTTGAAAATTCCAGTATGTGATTCAAGGCACATTGTAATAAGGATGATCACATCAGGAGCCTTTCAAATCCAGGACTCCCACACACGACTGTTCCCAACACATGTCCCCAGTCATCTTCCATTCTAACCAGCTGGCAGCCCCTTCACTACCGGCCCAGGGCTGCCTACCTCCCTTCAGGTGCTCCTGGGGCTCCAAAGGAGGGTCCAGAGCCTGCCTCCGGGGGCACAGGCATATCCACCTAGAGGGGTTTCTTGCAGGTAGAAGGAGATTTAAAAAATAAAAATAAAGAGAAAGAAGGTACTACACACCTGATGTCAACATTTCACTGCAGCCTTGAAAATGTCATCAAGAGGTCAAGCTCCCTAGGGGGACAAGATTATGACACTTCTCTATTCCCAGTGATCAAAGCAAAACCAATTCCTGTCACAAAACTTGGAGGAGGGCAGGAAAAACGCAGGACTTGGCACTACTCAGCTCTGTCCATTCATTTATTCATTAGGAAAGGTTGATGTGAGTCCAGTACAAGTCGGACCCTGGGAATGCAGAAGTAGAAACAATCCCGTCACCCATAGAATGTATTGCCTCCTGGGGGAGACAATGTTACCCAAATCATTGCACGCTGAACCGTAAAAAGCGCTCTGTGCAACAGCAACAGCAAACCCCGAGTGCTGAGCTGGTCCCTTCGGCGGGCTGGGTGTCCTTTCCACATCTGTTAAATGCCAAGTGCTAACAAGGGGTACCCCCAGGTGCCAGGATAATATTGTGTTTTATTTTATTACTGTCGTTTTATGTATTTTCCCTTGGAAGACAGGTAATTTAATAAATCAGACCATCGGTGTGGTGGCAAACCACCTATCTGAGTTTGAGCGGTTCATTTAAACTCTCTGAGCCTCAGCTTCCACACTCTGAAACATGGGTAATGGCAGTCGCTTCCTCACTGGCTGGCTGTCAGGATAAAATAAAATGAACAGCTGGAGTGGGTGCCATTTATAGAGTAGACACCCTGAGAATATGGAATGTCTACAAAGAATGAAAATATGTCACGCTATTAACAGGTTTTGGTTGTTTTTTTTTTTTTAATGAGGAGATTGGTCCAGGTCATCTCTACTGCCCTAGCACCTGTCAGCACCAGAATCCCAACCTTGCGATTATAACCATTCTTCCTGGCGTGTTTTCAGGTCCCTTGTTGAGGACAACAGCACATTTGGTTCCATCCTCTGATGTTTCTCTTTGCAGCTCTTCTGTGATACGTTTCTATCCCCGCAATGGCTTGTCTTCAAAGTACATATGGGGAGGGGATGTAGTTTGATAAAGACTGGGACTGAGGAGAACTGTTTCTTCTGCTTCCCATCCCCCCACAAACTCAAGCTCTGCTGAAGCCTAAGGCTTAATCATAACTACAAATATCACCAATGGTCACAAAATGACCTGGCCCTTGTGAAAATGCAGCCCCAGAACTTGACTCGCTGACCTCTCATGACAATGCATTCCACAGACTTCATGGCTGGCTTTCAGTCTTTAAAATACGGCTGAGTAAATAAATAACGTACCAGCCCCAAATTCCTACACACCCCATTTCTTCCAAATTTGTGAGAGTGACCTCTGGCAAAACGCAAGGAGAAGAAAGAGCAACCCAATCGTACTCCTTTTCACATAAATATCAGGAGCTGGTCACCAAAATGCATCCCAGACGGTGCGCTGGAAAACGCATCTGCCTGCCGCCGCCCTGTGGGGCTTTGCTGTCCTCTACCTCCTCCTGAAAGCAGGAATGTCCTGGAAGAGGTGGTGAAGGCCTCCAATTTTGAGCTAATTGGAAACTAGAAACTTTATTTAAAATTTAAATATCAATGTAAAATACTCTACTTTCATTTTACTCTGCTTTAGACGTTTTTTGAGCCACCCAACAGGATGGGTCTCTGATCTCTTAACTATACCAATAAAGAGAACTCTGATTAACGTGATACATTATCATGACATGTATAGTCTCTATAGCCCAGCTCAGATTTTGAGTCCATTTTAATATTGGCAAAGTTCCAACCAAAGCCCACACCAAAAGTGAATGTTCAGCTGCCACGGTGACAAAGGTCATGCCACATACTAGCATTGGGACCTTGGCTTAGTCCTCTACCCACAATGAACCTCAATTTCTTCCTCTTTGAAAGGAAGATAAAACCTCCAACTCTTTTTATGGAAATTGAGTTAGGCAGGGTAAGGAGCTAGTTAAGCACACACTGGAACCAGACCCCCTGGCTTCAAATCCCAGCTCTACCACTAATAAATGTGTGCCTCAGTTTCCACAACTGTAAGCGGGGGTAGTAAAATCCCCTTGCTCACAGGCTTATTGTGATGACTCAATGAGTTTATCTACTTAAAGCCCTGAGCAGGGTGTCTGGCAGATGATAAGCTAAAAAGTCATAGTGATCATCATTGTTATTACTATACAAACAGAATTCAGAATTTTATTATTAATATGATAGCATTGCATCAATAGGTGTTTTAATAGAAAACAAGGGAAACAGGAAGTAATGCTTATAATGATGTATTCTGTGAGCCAGTGAATTAAGGATTTCTTATTTAATCTTCACAAAACCCTGCAAGGTAGTTATATACATTATTATTTGCATTTACAGCTAAGAAATTTGGAGTTCAATTACAATTTTGGAGCTCAGGAAAACTTTCCCAAATCATAGTGTTGCTAGCAACAAAGAGGAATTATTTCTACAACTGACAAAGAAATGTAATGAATAGCTACTAAGTGCTAAGAGGAATGGTAAATGCAGGAAATACGAAGATGAACAAGAACGAGCCCCAGCTCCCAAGGGGTTTATAGAAATAGAGGGCATTGAATTTGCTCCGCTTGTGGGAGAGAGATGGGGAAAGGGGGCTGCAAGCAGGGAGAGCAAGGATAGGATATCCTCAGGCTGTTTTGCCTGCATGGAGCTGGGAGGGTGTGGGAGAGGGGCAGAAAGGAGGTGGAGAGCCCTGAAGTGAGAAATACTGGAGCTGAATCTTGAAAGGTTGGTGGGACTTCATCCAGAAGGGGCAGCAGGGGTAAGTCAGACCAAGGGGTCGACAAGGGTGAGGCACCAAAGAGAAAGACAGCACGGTTCAAAACAGGAGAACTAAAAAGTCAGTGTGGCCATACCAACTCTCAAATATGTGTCAGGAGGTAGGAGCTGGAGGGCAAGCCTATGAACCCCAGAGAGCATCAAATGGTAGGAAGAGGAGGCCAGGCTCCCTCATGGAAGGGGTTTTAATCCAGGAGGGACTTGGCTGGATTTGCATTTGAAATTGTGATGACTATATGGAGGGTGAATTTGCAGGGCCTGGGGTGTGGAGAGAACAGGGCTCAAGGGATGAGACAATCAGTCGGCATTGTCTTATCAAGACTTCTATTTTGGCAAAATTGTAGGCCATAAATCCTGAAATCTGCCAGCTACAAAAAAGATTTCACGCATATATTATTCTATGTAACTATAGTGTATATAAGTTGTACAATTGTATAGACATTTTTTATCGGTTTTAGAAATACCCAAAGACCTGCTGAGAAGCTGAGTCTGAGATGAGAGAGGTAAGAGAGTTCTAAGGCAGCCAGCCATCGTGTGAGACAGGAAGCCACACTGGAGACCCACCTGCATAGAGCTGGGATTCAGAGGGGTTGCTCCCACAGGAAAACAGTGAACGGAAGGAAAGCCTGTCCAGCAATGGCAAGCACAAAGGAAACTCTGGCTAGAGATGGAGGCTAAAAAAAAAAAAATTCTTCCTCTGCTCATTCAAAAGCCCAAATTGGCCCCACAGAGGAGTTCAGGGCTAGAAATCATACATCTGTGCAGCCCAGAAGGCCTAGGGAAGAATTTCATCTAAAGTGGACTCAGGTATGTGGTGCTCCCAGGTACTTGGCAAAGACAACTGGAAATCCACCCAGAGAAACAAACCCTCAACCCAGGTCTCACAGAGCTCCCTCAAAGATATGAACAAATAGGAACTCACGTGAACTCAGAATCAAAAATTACAAAATCTACCAGGAGACAAGAATGTATGACCAAGAGTCATCCGAAACAACAAAAAATAGAACCAGACCTTTAACGGCTCCAGATAATGGCACTGTCAGATTCTAAATAAAAGATAAGTATATTTGATTTGTTTTTAAATGAACGAATGAAAGCTGCGAATAAGAAAAAGACTATCTAAAATGAAAAAAAATGACCAAATTTTACAAAGAACCAAGTAAAACTTCTACTGGTAGAAATAAAATAATTGTTACTTAAAACTCAGTGAAACCACAGGGATACAATCAGCCAAATCCTGAATGTGGGAAATTCCACAAGACAAATTACCTGTTTCTTCAACAATTAAATGGCAAGGAGAAAAGCAAATCGAATGGAAACTGTTACAGATTAAAAGAGATGGAAAACCTTTCAACAAAATGCAATGTGAGAATCCTGATTCAAATCAACCAAATCTAAAATACTGTTAAGAAATTATATTTATAAAGAATCATTTGAAGGACAAGAAATATTTATTTTCTGTTGACTTTGCTAAAATGGACTTTTGCCTTAGACTGATACTGAGGGACAATTTAGCAAACAGCCAAATAACAGCTCTCCTTACAGTTTTTATTGCAAGCACACCAGATTTGAAAATCCGTACTTCTCTTAAATGATCCACTTTTATTTCAAGGATGCTACAACTCCTGAAACCGTGCCTGCTTCTCCTTTTACTTTGGTCCGTAGGAAACTCAAAGCCAAATGTGCATTCCACCTCAAGCAGCTGCACAAAACCACATGAATACAACCCTGTGTGCCATTTTATCCCGGTGTAGCTCCATTTGCCTTCCCTGGCTTCCTTGAACCATACAGTTTATATTTTGCATATTTTTTATAATCCACCTTTAGATTTAAACAGAGTTCTTGGTGTCTACTTTAAGAAGAACCCAAGCCTTATATAAGTTTGGGGTGGGGGGGCGTTAAGAGGAGTGATTAGAGATGTCACACAGACACTTAGAAGAAGTATTTCTGCACTTAGCTTTCTGTCTCATTTAAGCTATGGCTCTTTAAAGGCACAAACTGAATCTTTTTCAACTCTGCATGACACATCATGCACACTTGAATGAGCTGCTGAGGAGCGAGAGAACTGGAACATCACCAGGACCCCACACAACAGCGAGATGCTCTAGGGTACACTGACAACAGTGAATCTTGAGCCACATTCTTTGAAGCCAATGCTTGAATCCTTGCAGTAGATTTTCACAACCTACTGAGACACAAAGTTCTGGAGATAGAGATAAATACTGATGGGTAGATATTTAATAGGTTAATACATTGCATTCTACTCCCGATTACATTGAAAACATAACCCAAGTTAATGTGGTTGGGGCATGTCAAGCCTAACTCATTAGACTCCCTCCTCTCTTTAATCTGTATTCTGTTTCTGAAATTTTGTCCAAACATTTATGTGTTGCTCATCCTAGATCACAGCATGTGATCATTTAGTATCTGATTCCATCTGAAATTCCATATACCCCATTTTCTGTCTGTATTAGCATAATCCAAAGAAGACTGGAGGCTAAAAGCAGAAACACGTAGGATGGGGTATAAGCAGCAGGAGCCTCAGTTCCCACGGAGCCACAGCTACAGTAGAAATGAGAGATGGGCCAAATAGGAACGGAACAGGGTACATGAAGCAGCTGTAATATCTGCAATGTATTGCATTTTTAAAAGAGAATTAATTACTCCCATTTTATAGGAAATCAAGGCTCTGTGAAGTTGTTTAACCTCCCTTAGGTCCACAATTAGAAAGTGATGACCAGCTTCTTCCATACCACCCTGCAATGGTGAGATTATCACCAACAGAATGTAAACAATGTGTCTGGGAGTTTGAAGGAATGAGAACAAAAAGAAAAGAAAGAAAGGAAAATAAACTGATCAGAAAGGAAAGTGATATTTATTGAGCAGTTACTGTGATCAAGCACTTTCACATGCATTATCTTAAGTTCACACAACTGCTTATTTGGTAGGACATTTTTGTCCACAGACAAGTCTCAAAAAAGAAAAGTGACTTTCCCAAGGTCAATACATAGCTGGAATCCAGAGTATATCTTGTGATCTGAAGTCAGAGACTCCAAAGGCCATTTCTCCAACAAAAAGTACTTTCATCCTCCTATTTCTATTGGTCTTTGTTATTATCTGTCTGACCAAAGCTCAAGAAGCAAACCAGGACGGACCAAAACTGGGTGACAGACGACCAGAACTATCCTGTGTAGCAGGGCTCGGATGACCAACCATCCTGATTTCTCCAAGTCTGCAGAATACAGTACTTTCAATGCTGAAATCCAGACAATTCTTGGAAGATACTGATAGCAAAGCTCAGTGGCTCACCAAAATGGGATCCATCCACTGTAGGGTAACAGTTCCATGCAGAGGTGACCTTAACCTAGCAGCCAAAAAGCAGGGTGCCACCATGAAAGAGCAGATCCCAAAAGGGACAAGCAAGAAGACAATGAAACAGGGTTAGTTCTAGGGACCCAGGAGCCAATCTTGTAAAAACAGCCCATCTAAGATGGTGCTTCTCTTACCCTAGGCCAAGAATGCTTTCTGTATTTGAAAAGTACTTTTTGTAGTACCAGAACAGTTCCAATAAACATCTAACTCTACCAGTTTGTTTAAAACAAAGGGGTTTTCCCAAGCCCTTTGCCCCACTTCCATCTACATAGCATAATTTTGAAACTGATGATTTAGAAATCTGGCTTCTCTCATCACCCTAAGCACTGACACTCTCTTTGGTGTCTTTACCACTCTGGTTTAGGCAACCAGTATTCCGACAATATTATCAAAATCTGGAAAGGCTTAATCATTCATTGAATCCACTACTGTGAATTGAAGTCAAAGTGTCACTTCTCTCCAGTGTATTTCCACCTTACTTCATTCTACATATCCAACTGCAGAGTGACTTGTTCTCCTGATAGCGTCAGACAGTACATGGGAAAGCCATCAGGGGTGTGTGGGGAGGAGCAGACAGCTGTTCCTAACCCCCAACCCCGTATTACATGGAGCTGACAAGTAAATCTAATGCAAAATCACAATCAACTGGCTGAAAAATGGGTGTGGCTTATCTTCTCTTGAACTTTTATTTACCTGTCTTGTTTCTTTTCTAAAATGACAATGATAAAAGAGTTTTTAAAAGTTGTTCCCTGAGTCCAGGAGACATCTGTCTTTCTACAGTTCACTGAAAATATGGATTGCATTTTGCTCTATGATGAAGACTGCCAGCCCTTGCATTTGGTCACTTTAGGAACTGATCTTTCATTCCTCCGAGCATGGGGGTGTCCAAAGGCGATTTCTGCAGCCAGACAACAGCTTAAGCACAGAGTAAATAGCAGTTTGGAAACCCTCGACTGACTGCGTAACACAGACCAGTAAGAGCAGTTTTTTCCTGATGTGGCCGGAAGATTACTCTTAACGGAGGAGGTAGAACAGGATGGCAGACGCTTTTTAAAATTTCTTCATATTACTTTTAAAACTTTATTGAAGTATTATCTATGTATAGAGAAGTAGGAACATCATAAATATAGATCATGTTTTTCAAAAACTGAACCCACTTATGTAAACAGCACCCAGATCAAGAAGCAAACTATTACCAGTACTTCAGAGATAAACCATTTTACCTGTTTTTGAAACGCATATGAGTGAAATCACTCAATATATGTTCTTCTCTAGCTGGCTTCTTTCACTCAGTATTATCTTTGTGAAATGCTGTTGCATGGAGCACTAGTTTGTTCGTTCCTGTTACTGTATAATCCGCCTTTGAATGAATATACCACAATTTATTTTCCATTCTATTGTTGATGGCCATTTGGGTAGTTTCAAGCTTGAGGCGACTATAAATGCTGCTTCTATGAACTTTCTTATTCATGCCTTTTGGTGAACATATATACGCATTTCAGTTGGTTATATATGCCCAGGGAAAAAGTGCAGTGTCACGGGATATGCATGCAAATGTTCAACTTCCGTGGATATTACCAGTGTTCAAAGCCTTTGCTCTTTCAAGTGAGACCACAGTTGATCTTGGAATCACAGATTTAGAAAAAATTCTGGAAATTCAGTGAGCATATTCCCTGGTTTCTGGCTGACTTGCCTTTCGCATGGACTCTAACCTCTCAATAAAGAGGTAATTAAGAGGTTTGGGCACAAACCCATTCATAAAGATGGTATACCGCCACCTCTCTATACCCCTTTCACTAACCATAACTTAGTAAAAGCAGCCATGGAATGACTCCCAGGGTAGGTGCCCTGGCTGAAATCACAACCCACCCGCACTCCTGGCTCCACGCTGGCAAGCACGGTGACAGTTTGGAGCACACTTTCTCAGTGCAAAGACCTAGGTTGGGTTCAGTCACTTATCAGCAAGACATTTAGCTTCTCTGAGCCTCAGTTTCCCTATCTGTAAATTGACAATTGTCATATAAAGGCACTTGTTCAGGGCTTGTCTCTCTCTCTCTCTCTCTCTCTCTCTCTCTCTCTCTCTCTCACACACACACACACACACACACAGATTGCATTAGTTACCTAGAGCTGCCGTAACCAGTACCCTAAACAACCAAGATTTAGTCTTTCACAGTTCTGAGACCAAAAGTCAGAAATTAAGCTGTCATCAGAGTTGGTTCCTTCTGGGAGCTGACGCGTCCTCTTTTCGTGCCTCTATCCCATCTGCTGGTGGCCGCTAGCAACCTTTGGCATTTCTTGGCTTGCAGAAACTTAACTCTCTACCTATGTCATCACGGTCTTCCTCCTCATGTGTGACTCTTTCTCTGTGTCCACCCTAATCTAGTACAACCTCACCTGAATCTAACTAATTACAACGGCAAAAAGACCTATTTCTGATTAACATTCTGAGGTTCTAGGTGGACATGAATTTTGGGGAGATACTACTTAACCCTGTGCAGAGGCATTCAATAAATAGAACTATTAGTATCTGCTACCTTTATTATTTTACTGACTGATGGATGGATGAATGACTCTTTCATTCATGAATTCAACAAATATTTATGGTATGTCGATTGTGTGCTAGGCACAGTTTTAGGCACTGGTGATATAGTCCACGCTGTCATGAAAGTTACATGCCAAGGAAATAGGAGGGAGATACACAATCTATAAATCACCATATAACGTGTCAGGTGGGGATGATAAGAGAAGAAGGAAGGCAGGAGAGTGTATCTAAGAATTCTGATTTTGTTCCCTCTCTCCTCTCCTGCATGGGATCTCTGCTCTGGGGCCTTGTTGGTGTGGTCTCAGCCTTTTTGGTGTTCTCTGCAAAGGATGACATGAATTTTTCTATCTAAAAATGAGAAAACCTACTCCAGAAAGCCTTTTCCATTACAGTGAACAAATTAATCATGATTATCCCATAAACTGGAGACTTGTATAACTGAGGAAATTGTTCCAAATGAAAGAATAGCTCACAGGGTAGGAGGTAAATCGAATTCCACAAGTGATAATAAGAGAGAGCAAAAAGAGGGCAGTTATGTATCAGGCTGCATGAATCATTTACTATAAATCCAGATGTTTGCAAAATGAAAAACAGGCCAAGTCCATGACCTTGTGAACTGATGTAAGGACTAGTTAAAATATGACGGGAGAATAAATACCATGGAATGTTTGGGTTGGGTTTTTTTTTTTTTAAGACATGAAAAGGCCATTTACCTATCTATCACCTGAAAATGTGTAGGAGATATAAAAATTTCAAAAATTTTATTCTGAACTGCCATCAACTACTTAAATTTTTAAGCAAAGTTTCAATTATTATAAATCAGTAGCACAGCATGAGTGGCTTGTTATATCATTGTGGAGAGAAAAACACTGTGTTAACCTCGTTTCCAAGGAAATGAAACGCTTTTCAGACATGTCATTAACGCTCATAAAATCCCTCAGAGCCAAGTAGAAGGCAGATGTTATTTTTCAGAATGGTTACAGACCATCAATAGAAGGAAATCTCATTTAATTGTTTGAGTATTCATTTGCTTATTTATACTTCAAGGAACCCATTTTAAAAGGAGACTAAAGTAATCTGTATTATTAAAACATGTATCAAAAAACCTAGAAGGAATCTAGTGTCAAAAAAATAAGTAAAATGTACATGGAGTATTAATCTATCGCAAACATGGAGAATTAACCTATCACAAACAAGCAAAGTACCAATAAAGTGGAAACTAGCTGCCCTTGTAAATTCATGAAGCAAAGAATCCTGAATGGCCAAGGCTCCTCCCGACTTTGCGCTACCCCCGAACTCGATTCCACACTGGCCCAGAGCACTGCCAGCGCCCAGCACTGTACCTCAGCGATGCCCCACACTCTCCTTCACGTGACTCTCCCATTCGTATTTCCAAATCTCACCTTTTCTATGTCTTCCCTGAATTGTTCCTTTCATTACTGGACACTCAGCCACAATTCTTACGCTTCTCCCAGCACCACCATTGACTGGGACACGACAGCCCCACCTACCATGCATTCTCGCCTAGTGCTGTGTCCTCTTCCTATTTTGTCCACCCGCTTCTGATCTGCTCATCCTGCTTATAGACGTGCAAGAGTTCGCCCTGCCTACCCAAGAAATGTGGAAATCATCTCGGGTGCGTGAAAGGCAGCAACAACAGTCAGGTCTTCATGGTTTGGGGGGGGGGTTGCCTATAGTAAGTGGAACTATGTATGAAAGAGACTAGGAGGCCCTGAAAGACAATTCTGAATTCTGCTCTGTGTTCATTCACAGAGGCACTCCTTAGGTGAATATTTATTGAGTAGTGTTAGGCGAGAAATTACCTGGACCCAACGGTAGCCTCCAAGTCCACTACCCAGCAAGCTCTCCCAGGGGTCATGGAACAGAAAGGCTCTCAAAATACATTGATATTTTTGAGCCACATGGTTCATTAAGTGGATTTAAAGCCCACAGCAAGAAGCAAGAGAAAAAGATATGGTGTAAGTTATCACACTTGGGCTAGAGTGCAAGCAGGTGGAAGAAACCGCACAACCTAAATTCTGGGTTCTGCTTTCCCCAGGGATAGCATTGCTGTGAGGACCAGTTAGGGACAGGCAAGAGGACACAACAAATGAAGGTTCCTGGGGTGAAGCGCACACACTTGCTCTATCAGAACATCCACCTGGCCGTAGCTGTAATTTGGCAATTAGCCTATCGAGCAGCCATGGGTTAATTTGCATTTCTTGGGAAGAGGACACACAGGGCCCAAATGGGTATGCCAATGGGTATCCAAATTAAGACCTCATAAATATTCAGTACCTTGTGTCTATTTCATGTATCACAATTATTTAGTAACTACTTGGTCCTTCCTTTCTTTCCTGTCTATGTTCACACACATATACTCAATTTATTTGTCCAATAGATTACTCAATGCCTATGCATAACACAGCTTAATGAGTTTCATCCGTTCTATTTGTTTGCAATACCAGAACTGAATATCCTCAAACAATATAGCAAAATGCACTTAGGAGCAACCACCTTGTCCCAAACTCTGGGGGACAGGAAGATAATGCACAGGGAGTAAGCTCTTGGGGACACAGGCAGCAAAGGCACGATGGAGGGTTTGCTACCTGAGATAAAACTTCAAAGCAGGGTGAGACCTGCCCTGGGGAAGCAAAGGGTTTGAGCTCTCCTGACAGAGGAGGAATGACTGAATGAAGGCACTGAGAAGAGACACAGCGTGGAGCCTGCAAAAAACTAGAGCATCACATGCAAAGTGCAGAACAGGTGCGTGGAAGATGGGACTGGACAAGAGAGAGGTGGCCAGCAGGAAGAAGCTCTGCATCAAGCTGGAGGTGGGCATCATCTAGGAGGCAATGGGCAGCTTCCCACAAGGGCTGAGTGCTGACTCAACCGGGCTACGTGGTGGAAGCTCTGGGAATCACAGCCTGGGCTGCAGAGGTGGTGAAACTTGAATGTGGCCAGGGTCAGGGCCAGGCGTGTGGGGGGCACAGAGTTCCGGGAGGTGGAGGAGCGTGGCTCAGTCATGGCCCACCGCACCTCGGCCTCTCTGCTGCCACCGAGTCCCATGAGCCCATGGGACTGGGAACTCTCTCAAAGTGAATGAAGCGGTTTGGTTTCACCTGGTTCCCTCCCAGCAACTGATGGATGGTCTCACCCAGTGCTGGTCGGCACCGTGTCAGCCCGCACCACCGTTCCTGCTTGGTTTCTGGGGAAACAGGGGACTGACTCAGAGTTCAGTTTTGGTTTCACAAAGGGGCCCCTTTGCTCTCCTCATCAGATAAACAAACCTTTCTGGGCCCCTTTTCAACCAGAGCTCCTTAGGTTGTGTCTGTATTTATGATAAAGGGATAAAAATATCCCAATTTCTGCTGATAGACTTGAGAAAAGAACTAGCCTAACTCCTAATTGCCAACCTATTACCTGGGGGCAGAGGAAAACCTGTAGGAAAGAAACAAAATAAATACTTTGTATTATAAACTGCTCTTCCCTAGTTCTTCAAGCAAGCTTTCATTACAACGGCTGATCAATTCTCTTATTCATGCACTCAACAAACACTCTCCGAGCCCCTGATGTGTGAGCTGCACCTGTGATTCACCATCAGGCCAGGCAGGGTTCATACGACAAAGTCTCATTTAATCCAATCAGAGAGGGATTTACCTTAAATTATTAAGCTTTAGCCTTGGGGTCCCTCCCTAGAATAGGTACTTTCCAAGATCCTGGGAGGGAACTTAGCGAAGAGTTTACATAGTGGTATGTTTTATGAAATATGCAAACGTAAAATATTTTAACTGCAAATGGCTTAAGCCAATTATATCCAGAGTCTGGCACAAATAATGCCTCTTTTTTATTACAAAGTCATAAGCATGTAATTCTATAACACAACATATCACACTCAAGCACACCCTATGAGATTTTAGGTGAAATGCTCAAATTAAAACTATAAATTATTACACCCATATTATTACCCTACCAATCACACTCATGCAGGCATCACTTCTGCGGGACCCTGTATTTCCATTTTGGCTTTCCTTTAGCCACACTTCCCCTCGAGCTGGGTGGCTTTACAGTGGCTACAGGCACATCAGGGATCTGGATAAGGGGAAGTTAAATTGGGGGTCCATTTAATTTGTGTTTATTGGGATATGTGGTTAACAGTCATGTCACATGATTCACTAAGTCATTCCAAGACAAAGGTATAGGCCCAGAGGTCATAGCATGATCTGAATGTGTCCTACTGAACCCCACACCCCAAGCATGTGGGTAACACAAGTAACAAAGTTTAAAATGGAAGGAGCCAGAAGTTGGGCTAGAGAACATTTTTCCAGTCACAGGATATATAAAACTGGGTCTTTTGGTTGGGGAGGAGACGTGGAAAGACCCACAGATGAATCACTGCCCAGGTGTGCCAGGCTTACCAGGGGAGTACAAGAAAATCAGGGGCAATGTGGACCTATTAAGTGAAAGAAAGGAAGGAGATATGAAATAGAGAGGGGATGGAGAGAGAAGGGAAAAGAAGGCTTTGCTCCCCTGGGAGAATTTTATGCTCTTGCTGGACTCAGTGGCACAATGTAGCCATGGTGTGCTGTCCTAAGATTTTACACAAGTCTTTGGTGCCCCACTTCCTTGGCTCTGAAGCTGGAGAAGAAAAGCCTCTGGCTTCAATTCCAGGGTAGTGTTGTCCAAATGCCACAGCTTACTACTACGAGCAAGTCCCTGAAAGTGTGCCTACAATTTCACGGACCAAGGACCCGCCTCTCCCTGCCCAGAGGCATCTACCTTCCTATTCAGGCTGCAGGAACACGTGGTCATCTGAACTGGTCCTCAGCCTGGGTGGAGCCCCCTCCACCAGAGGATAGACTGGGGCCCCAAATGGCAATACCAAGTTTTCAGGCTACTTCGGAAAGTCCAATCCCTCTGGCCTCCAAACACTTTGGGTTTCCACAGCATTACAAGCCAACAGCTGCAGGCCTCCCATACTCATAATGGGAAAATGTTATTCATGCAGCTATGATGTATCTGCCACAGAGGTCTAAGGGAAACAGATACACCAACCAGAAACTTCAGTAATAAGTGGGAAGCACAAACTAAGAGACTCAAGAAATAAAAAGCATAAGATGACCACAGTGTCTACAGATTGTTGTCCTAAATGGAGGATGATGCTTGACTGAGTTTCCTCCAGGTCTTCTACCCCCTTCCTGCGGACAAAGCTACTGAAGGCAGTTCTGTACACACAGGCCACGTGCGACTGGGGATGGGATGCTGTGGGCACAAAGTCTCATTCAGCTAGCTCAAATGCTAAGGAATGAATTCTCTCACACAATAAGAAGTCACAAAAAAGGGTGATTCTAGGGCTGGTTGTTTCGACAACTCAACAATTTTTTCCACTCTACCATCTTCAGTGTGTGGTGTCACCCTGCAGGTTGCCTGCCCCTCACGGTACCCCAAGGATGCTACAGCTCCAGATAATGCGTGAAGGTATTGTCCAGACAACAAACAGGGTCTGCTTCCTCTGGCATGTGGCTTTTTAAAAGTCAGGTTTATGGACATAGGAGTTACATACAGTAAAATTCATCATTTTTAAGTGTGCAATTCCATGAGTTTGCCAAGTGTATACAGTCATGTAGCAATCAAGGTGTAGGGCATTTCCATCTTGCCAAAAATTTCCCTTGTGTCCATCTGTGATCCATCCCCTCCCTCAGCCTCAGTATTGGCAACCACTGATCTGATTTCTGTCCTCATAAGTTGCCTTTGCAAGGATGTCATGTAAGTGGGATCATATGGCTGGGAGACCGTTTGTGTCTGGTGTCTTTCACGGAGCATAATGCATTTGAGATCCATCCCCGTTGTGGCTTGTGTCAGTAGTAGTGTGTTCTCTTTTATTGCTGAGTGGTATTCCACTGTATAGATGTACCGTAATTTGTTTATTCGCTCACCGGTTAACGAACATCTGGGCTGTTTCCAGTTTCAGCTATCATGAATGAAGCTGCTGTAAACATTCACAGACAGACCTTTGTGTGGATGTATGTTTTCATTTCCTTTGAGTAAATTCTTAGGAGTAAAATTGCTGAGTTGGAAGGTTAACACACATTGTTTTTTAAGAGCAAGAAAACTTTTCCCAGAAGTTCCTCCATGTCTTATTGCTTATAATCGGATCACATGTCCCTGCCTAAACTTCTGGCAGAAAGAACAGAAGGAAACTAATCAAAATCCACTCTCATGGCTACAGGGAAAGGACAATCTCCCCTGATCGTATAGCTTCACGTGAAAATAAAATCTAGGCTCTTCCATCAAGAAAAAAAAGAGAAAAATGGGTTTAGGCAGGCAACCAATGGTGACCCTACCTCTGAACTTCTTATATTAGATAATTAATTCCTTATTTTATAAGCCACTTGAATCAGATTTTTTACCAAAAGCACCCTGAATGACCTATGTGTAATTGCCTGAAGCAGTTTTACCCATCAGAGGGGACTCTCATGACTTGCACCTCGTAACCATAGTGTCCAGGCCACAGCTCATTGGACAACATGCTGGTCAGTGGCCCCTAAGTTGCTCACTGAGGTGTTCCACTTTAGATCTAAGTGGAAGTTTAGACCTACGTCTGAGCCAATCTCCTTGTCCCTGGGAGGCTCTGTGCTCAAGACCAAGGGAAAGAGACAATAAGTAGTTGAAGAATGACAGCAGAACCAGGAGACAGACACAGAGAATCAAGCAGGAGGCCGGGGGAAGAGAGTAGAGGAGTACCATGAGAGTGAGAAAGCGGTCCGGAGTGATGGCAGAAACAGCAGCAGGGATCAGAGGGTTATCTGTGGGACTCCATTGTTGGAATGGGGGCAATGGCTGTCACTTCCGGGAGAAGGAAAGATGCGCACTGCCCCAGCTGCCATGCACCTGGAACAGTGATCTGTTTTGGCTGAGACTGCTGAGAGGATGGCTAGTCTCCCTGGTTTCCCCAAGGGTCCACACACAACCTGCCACCTGAGACCACCTGAGGTAGCCAGGACTGGCCTCCAGGCCTTTGCCCCCAGAGCTAGCTCACCTCACAGTCCTCTAATCTCAACATGCCCAAATGTGTCCCTGAAGGCCAAACTATACAGTGAAAACTGGTCACGAACACAGCAGTCACTACGCCCCTCTCAGCACTGTCAGTAACCTGAGGAGGGCAGAGCCCACTGCGTATGACTGTACAGAGATTTGCTGAGGGCTGACTCTGAGCTGGGCACCGTTATTAGGCACCTCGATGGGTTAACTCATTGACCCTAAAAACACTATGATGTGGTGTTTCCATTTTACAGATGAAGAAATAGAGGCCCGGTGCTAGAGTACTTTGCTCAGCTTTCACAGCCAGGGAGTGGCAGGGTCTTTTCCTGGGGTGAGGCGCTCCCACCGTCAGCCTTGGACCAAGGACCCTGATGGGGACAGAGCATGGAGAAATGGCAAGGAAGGCAGAAAAGCACCTCACTACCTCTGGAAGATGAGGAGGACACCTGGCTGATGAGGAACTCCAAAAGCAAGATCAGGAGTCCAAGCAACACACACATGCACATTTCCAACCCTCCAGGCCAAGGAAAATGTCTCCCACTTCAGAGTTCTGGCCCGAGGATTGACTTGGACCTCAGGCCAAGAGGAAGCAAGCCACTTAGATTCAAGAACTTATTCTCTAAGGCCTTGTGACTCAAAGTTTGGACTGTGGACCAGTGGCGTGGGCATCAGCTGGATGCTTTCTGGATGTGCAGGCTCTCAGCCCAGCCTGAGACAGAGTGGATGTGTGTGAGTATTTTACAAGACCACCACACATACTTAAAACAGAGATAGTATATATGTACTTAAAATGCTGAGACACTCTAAGGAGACCTGGAGTCTTTGGCACAAAAGATGGGAGCGGGGAAGAGAAGAGGGGCCAAACCCTCTCGTAGTTCACCCTAGTGCAAGTGTGACTGGCCGGTACAATTTTCAGACCTTGTATTTAATGGCATTAGGATGCAGCCACCTCTGCACTGTTGAGTTGGTACTTTGAATGCTCATTTAACAACAAAAACATGAATTATGTTTTCTTTAGAAATTGCTTTCCTGAATTTCCTATACGTGTCGCATCTATTCTCCCTGGCTGTGTGTGTTTTTGAGTGTGGAAAAAGCAGGGTTTAAATGTCAGAAGGAAGGGATCAGATTCCCTCTCCTCTTGCCAACCAAGAGCACATTTACTAGTCTCTTCCCTCCATTAAACGTTAAATGATGTTTATGAAGCACCCACATGGGCCTGGAGCTTTTCTCAGGGCTTGGGGTTGCCAGGTGGCCCACATAATGGCATTACCCTTTATTTGAACTTTCTACCCTGGTGTTCTTGGAGACTCTTCAGGAACACTGTGAACGGGCTCATATTTAAAGTGAGAATGAGGAAGGGGTATAGCCAGGACACATGAGAGGTAGCCTCTGATTCTTAATCAGATAAGTCAGCGAGCTATGACTGGTCAGTTTCACCCTATCTCCGTTCCCCCATCAGCCTTGTCCAACAGCCGTCCTCAGCTCCCCTGGCCAGCCCCCACCGTGGCTGAACCCTACCTCTCCTTACTATCCAAAGGAAAATTTGACATTCCATCAAGTGCTGAAAAGGCTGTCAAAAAGGACCAACTTTTCCTATTAAATCTCACAGATGGAGTGACCAGACTCACCAACTCGATTCTGGGGTTCCTGTTTTTAAAAATGGGTAAGTACGTGTTAAAGCAGAGCTGGCCTGGAAAATCCAGGTAATATGGTCACAACAACAGCAAACCAGATAGGCATAAACATGGGTATTTTATCCTAACACAGGAGGAAAGGAGACAGGCTTCTTTAAAGATGTAGCCTTTCTTTTGTGGCCAAACCTGACATCTTTCAACATCTTGTTGAAAGTGTCAGTGTAACAATTGCTCCAAAAACACAGGGTGGGTAATTATCTTCCTATCATCACCAGGAACTGAGATCTATAATATGGAAAAGCAGACTGTCACATCCTCCCCTGCTAGCAGCACCATTAGTAAACAAAGCATCCGCTGGGGAAGGCACACAGAACCCATCAGAAATGTTTGCAGTGAAGGCAGAAAGGAAGGGGAGGGAGGGGAAGCTCCTACACCACCAGACTCTTGCCCTGCTCTCTCTTGGACTCTGCTGCTCGGGTTCAGAAGGCTGCTTTCAGGCCAGTAATGATGAATCTGACGCCGTGTGAACGAGATTTGCAGATGTGAGTGGGAGGCTGCTGGGGCAAGCCCCGACGAATGGAACTAGGAGAGGACAATTTCTGGGACACGAGCAGAAGCAAAGTGCTCAGGCTGCGCTTGAATGAGCAATAATAGGACAGATGCTTCTTCCTGAGGGAGGGTTGATGGGTCATCCAAAAGGCAATTTAGAGCTCTGATCTGCTCGGCCCTCGTGCTGCTGTCAGGAAAGGATGCAACAGGATGAAAGGCAGCCTCATCGGACCAAGAGAGTCAGAACTGTCTGACGACTTGAAAAATCTACCACACCCATTGAAGTTAACTCCACAGCGCTCAATCCCCATGAAAGCAAATGAATGGATAAGACAAGGGCACCAATGCCTGCCACATAGTAGGGTACTCGGTAAATAATTAGTTAAAGAGTGAATGAATGAAGGAAGGAAGGAGCTGATTAAAGCTTCAGAGACAATCATCTGGTCTAGAAACAGTATCCATTCATTAGTTCATTCGGTACATGTATTTTGAGTGTCCACGTAATGTCTTGAACTATGTGCCAGTGAACTAGGCAGAAGAGGTCTGCCCTCCACAGCTCCTAGTGGGGAGACACAGACAAGTAAATAGGCAAGCAAATAGATGATAAGATAATTTATAACCACTGGCAAGTGCTGTAGAGATACTGAAGTGTAGTATTAGAATAGACTGGAGCAGAGATCAGCAAACTTCTTTCAGAAAGAGCCAGAGAGAAACTATTTTAGGTTTTGTGGGCCAAGTGTTCTCTGCTATAACAGCTCAACTCTGCCATTGTAGCCTTAAGGCAGCCATGGATGATATGTAAATAAACGAGCACAGCTGTGTTCAACTAAAACTTAATTTATGAACACTGAAATTCGAATTTCATATAATTTTATATGCTACAAAATATTATTCTTCTCTTGCCTTTTTCAACCATTAAAAAAACGTAAAAACCATTCTTAGCTCTCAGGCCTTACCAAAGCAGGTTGATGACCAGTTCTGGCTCACAGCACACAGTGTGTCGGCCCCTGGAAGAGAGTGACAGGGTAAGGAGGGAGGCTCTGCCAGGAAGGTGACATTTGAGCTGAGACTAGAATGAAGATCAGGAACCAGCCGTGCAAAGAGAGGAGGAAGGACCATTCCAGGCACAAGGAGGAGTGGTACAGAGGCCTTCCAGAAAGAAGGAGCTCTAGGTTCGAAGAACTTGAAGATGGTCGGAGAGGCCCACACACAGCAAGCAAGCTGCCTGAGGTGAGTACTTCCATGCATCCAGGGTCCGGCACAAATAACACCCCCTTTTCATGATAAAATCTTCTATTGCACAATCATAAGCATGTAACTCTGTAACATAACAATATCACACTCAAGCATACCATATGACATTTTAGACGACATGTTCAAATTAAAGCTATAAATTATTACACCCATATTATTACCCTACCAACCACACTCAAACAGGCATTGCTTCTGCCAGACCCTGCATATCCACAGGTCTGTCCACCATAGGCAGTAGTTGAATAGTTGTGAGGGAAAACAGATCTGGAAAATCTTTGTCCTCACTCAGTCACGGTCTGCAGATGTAAGGATGAAGACAGTCTGGTCCCTGTGCTCATCATCCACGTGAGAGGCTCCTTGTCGGAGAGGCGTGTGTTGTGCGTGTGGACAGCCGGGCATGTCTTTGGACAAAACGGATTCTGACCTCACTGACCCTGGTTGCTTATCTGCAGATTTCTTCATGGTTCATGATTAGTCATTCTTGGGTTTTAAGCAAAAGTATCTTTCTGGAAAAATTATAAGAGAAGCAGTTCACAAAATGAGGTTCTGTTTGAATGCACAATGGCCACTTGGGGGTTTACAACTTTTGGAGTGTTACGCACTGTTTGACTCCTGGACTCCAACCAACATCGATCAGCCTGTTTTCACATAAGTGTTTTGACATAATCTCATTAAAGCGAAATTATCAGAAGTCTTCTGGAATTCTGTATTCAAAGGGAAAATAGACAACTCCATCCATCAAGCACACACCATGACAGCTATGGTGACCATCAAAAACTAGGTGAAGCAGGTTTTTGGAAAACCCCATTGCACCTCCTCCATCCCCTACCAGTTCAGGGAGAACAGGAGGGGGTGATGGAGGGAAACGGCCAGGCCCAGGTGAGAGGAACTTGTCTTTGCAGCCTTCTTATTGCTCATTGATTCTTTGGCTTCTGGCCTTTACAGCCTTTGGACTTGAGTCAATTCCTGTTCTTGTGGAAGCTACCCAAGTCCATTTGTTACCTTTCATATGTGGATTTTTACTTTGTCAATTAACATTTCTTAGATGGAATTAAAGCACAGCATAGCATCTCAACTCTTCATATCCCCAACTGGGGGGCAAAGCAACTCAGCAGTTTTCGAGTCCTGGCAGCATCAAAAGAGCATCTGCAATCAATTACCACCTTTTTTTCCCATTTCTCACCATCCTTTGCTTAAAAATGGCTAACTTATTTTTTTCCCTTCATATCCTTGTAAAAACATATGCACACACCAACACACACATGTGCTCCCAGGCTGAAATCACAAGTGCCAAAGCTCAGCCTGGAGAGAACATTTATGGCTGGGTTATACATCCCCCCAAATAGGGGTTTATAATGGAAACACTGACAGGTCATTAACTATAATAGCATACACTGAGGCACAGAGTTTTCACGTTGTCTCCATTCTGTTTGTGTCAGCAGGATTTCCAGGCCCAGAATCTTGTTGTAGCTCATGAGTTGTGCCCGAATGTGCAAGGCGAGCTTGAGGGCAAGGGGACAGCCCAGAGAAAATGACTCGGGACATGCCAAGTTTTCAGGTGCAGGATATTTTATTCTATGATGTTTGCATTCAGTAACGAACACCACAATTTCAGCTCGGAGAAGATGCCACCTGGGCGAGAAGCCTAAGTCACCATCAGCCACTCATCTCACACAGCCAATTTCTCCTTGGCCCCGGTGTGACTGTTGCGATAGAAAGGAGCAACTTAGAGCAACAAGCTAAGCAGCTGATAGATTGGAACTATTCCCTGCTGGCTATTAGTTCTTCTTCTTGTGCTTTCTTACAAGAAGATCAATCTATGTCCAGGGCTTAGAACATTGCCTGACACATAGTAAATGCCCAGTGTCTATTGGGTGCTGCACGCATATAGCTGGGTGGATGGATCAGCGAGCTAAGGAAGGAATTAACAAACAAATTCCTTTCAGTCTCAGGTTTCCCAACTGTGAAATGAAGTGGATCAATAAGACCAACGGTTTTCAACTCTGGTTGAACATTTGAATAACTTTGAACCACTTTACAAAAGTACTAATACCCAGATCCTACAAAGACCAAGCAGCAATAGTTTAAAAAATTCTGTGGGTGGTTCTAATGTAGACTAGATAATTCTAAAATTCCTTTCTGTGTTTAAAACTCTATGGATTTCAAATAATTGGGTCATAAAATGCAAGGCCTAGAATTTGTCACTCCCCAGCTCAGAGAAATAAAAGGAAGGAGAGTGAAATGACATCAATAAAGTATATTTAGGAAATAATAGCCATTTATTGAACTTCTTGTTGCCAAGCACTGTACATTACCTATATTTTCTCCAGTCCCCCTGACAGGTGGCATTATCCCCTTATCCCTGTTTTTAGATGAGGAACCTGGGCTCACAGGGGTGGCGTCTGTCAAGTCCTTTTCAGAAGTAACTGATGTTCAGCATCAGGCAAAGGTTTTATGTTCAGGCACAGTGGAGGAAGAGAGAGAAGCAAGAACTTCAAGACACCACAAAACTGTGAGATTTGGGGAGGAGGAACTCCCTCCCACCGCTGCTCCTCTCCAACTTGAAAAAGGACAACCCTGCCTCTCCCCCAGGCCTGGGCCAGCTGTCAGAGATGAGCCCTGATAAAGGCCCCGGGCCTCCTCCTTGAATTCCTTTGTTCCAGAACCCATCCCATTAGAAAAAGGTCACACATCTTTGGCCCCTTTTAATTTCAGGGGTGGAGAGGTAAAAGCCCAGTCAGGGAAACATGTGCAATTATGAGCAATTACTTAAACGGCTTTCAGACAAGCCTTGGCTCTCCACCAGCAGGCAGAGGGGCCGGCGTCTGGGTTTTGTAGGCGAGAAGGAGCAAGGGTGGGAAGGTGGAAAGGGGGGAGGGGAGACAGCAAAGCCTTTTGTCACTAGGCTACAAAAAAAAAAAAAAAAAAAAAAAAACATTGGTATTTCCTGCCACTGGACTAGCTGACACTAACCAGCCCTGCGCAGGGGAACTATTCACTTAAAAGTCATCGTTTCCTTTACTTATCTGCCTCTAAAGAAACAAATCTATTAGCAGCAAGAAATCACCCCCGTGGCTTTAACTAAGTGCTTCTCCTGCTGACAATGCCAAAGCCTGTCTTCAGCTCCCGCCCACTGTCCCCTGGCCCTGCTCCTCCGGGCAGCAGCTCTGCTCCACACTGGCCTGGCCCGTGTCAGGGTATCTCTGGCCACCACAGATAACAAGGGCCATTACATTCCAAATCCTTCCCCAACCTCCTGCCCCCCACTCCGCCAAAGTCCCAAACCCAATTTCTCCCTGGCAGATCAAAGGCTGCCCAAGCTACGGGAGAGCTCACTTGATCAATAAACTCTTGACAAGGGAATAAACAGAACAATCCAATATTTTCCTTCAGGATTTACTTGGCCCGTAGAATACCAGTGCATTGCTATGCTTTTCCTTTTGAGAACCATGGAAATTTGGTGTGGAGTTCGAAATAGTTCACTCTCTGAATTAAAAACAAAGATGCCCAAATAACCCCAAGAATACTTTTCTAGGCTTTGTTGGTCTTAAACACACAAACCATGTTGTGGTACAGTTGGACTTTCTGGATCTTCCAAAAGCAGCTTTCCTTCTACTCCAGCTAAGTTCGCAAGAGTTACTGAAGAGCTTCCTAGAAAGTAGATCTAATTTGAACAATTAACTTTGAAATTTAGGAAGCATAATAAAAATGGCCTTGGCCACATAGCTCCATTGGTTACAGCATGGTCCCAGTACACTCAGGTTGTGGGTTTGATCCCTAGTCAGGGCACATACAAGAAACAACCAATGAGTGCATAAGTAAGTGGAACACAAATGGATGTCTCTCTCTCTCTCTCTCTCTCTCTCCCCCCCCCTCCTTCCTCTCTCTCTAAAAATCAATAAATAACATTTTTGAAACTATGGATCAAAAAACACAACAAACAAAAGCAATTAAATCCAAGATGCCATGCATTTGGGACATACTAATTATTGTAAAACCCAGGAGAATACTCACTTAAAAAATCAACTCCATTGATTCCTATTTCACTCCCCTATGACTCTTTCTTTGACTCCTAAACCCTTAATCCATAAAATTGGAGAGCATGGAGAGCCAAATCGCTAAAAGAGTACACCAGACGCACTTGTTATATAGCCATTTAAATTGCCCTGTTAACTACGTATAATGTTATATTTACTCACACATGCCTTCATGTACATTACAAATATACTACAATTTTAGAAATAAACCCCTACATCTTCCTCCTTTGTAAGATTAATATAAACATATGGTTACATCAATATGAGCTCTTCATGAGTAAGTATGGGAAATGCTTGACAAAGATCAGAGAAGCATATTAAACCACTCTGATTCAGGATCCAGAGAAAAGAAAGCAAAGTAGATCGGCAACATTGGCCAGAAAATGAGGAAAAGTTGTGGGGCGGAGATGGTGGTGTCGTGTGACACGATGACAGTTATAGCTTAAGCTGGGAACACAGACAATAGGATGTGTCAGGTTTACATTTACAGCCTACAGGAAGAATACAGACTCCTTGTGTATTTGTACATTTCCTTCTAAAGCGTGACTTAACATTGATAGCTACCATTTATTGGGAGCTCACATTTACCAGGCACAAAGCAAAGCACTTGACAAGCTTTACATTATTTCTTTCAGTTCTCACAAGAGTCCTATGAAATAGGTACCATTTAACAGAGGGGGTAAGTGGTCCTAAAGAGATTAAGTGTCTTCCCCAGGGTCACCTGGGAGTAACTGGAAACGCTGGGGTTTGAATGGAGGCATCTGACTTCAGAGCCAGCACAGACACTGCCAACCTGAGACCAAACTGACTGCAGCATCCTTGCTGGCCCTCCACTTTCATCTCCATCACGAGTCAATGGCCTCTCTCCTCCACATCTTTTCCCAATCTTCTCCTTCCAAATTTTCACATGACTTTTGCAAAGTTTGTTTTATTCATGCATCTGTTTATATTACCTGTCTCCAATTATACTGTTTTTCAAACACTTTCCCCTCATCCTTGCATTTCTGTTAAGTTAGGAGAAAACCGGTATTTCACAGAGGAAAACACAGACCACAAAGTGCATTGGTAGGGACTTAGAACAGGTCCAGAGATTCATGTGCCTTCCTCCTGAGTCTTGTGACCCTCCGGAAACACACCTTTTACATTACTTTCCTTAGTTTTCGAGTACAACAGTTTAAAGAAGCCTGGCAGATTTATCGACATCTGTCCCTCGGCAGGAGTACATTCATTCTACTCATTCTGCTCTTCCTCCTCTTGGCACAATGATTTGTACTCACCCTGTAGAGGGGCCGTGGGGAAGCCTTTGGTTCCACCATGGTGATGGGCACCTATCTTCAGACCCTGTGTTTAATAACTGTGTTGCCAGCCCTCTCAAGTGGTTCACCATGAAAGTTCAGGGTCAAGCAGCCTTTGTACATCACACTGTCAACAAACTCACCTGGAATGGCCTGCCTGCCTGAAGACAGAACCTGGCAACCTTAGCCTAAGATTGGTCAGTACTACTGGTCCATCTTGTGAGAAAAATCCATGAGCCAAACCACACAAGGCCAAAGTGGTAGTAGTAGGGACAGAAAAGCCCAAGCCAGCCAAGAGGCAATTTTTCTCTCTGTTAAGAAAATCTACCTGATGGGACTGAAATGAGGCAGGCAGCAGGGCAGGGGCTGGCAGCTCTGGCGGCAACCACGGTGAACAATGACCTCAAGGTGCCTCTCTGTGTGGCCATGAAGAGGATTCCTTTGGATGCAAAATCACCCGAAAACCAACCATCTTCTTTGACTCACCTATTGTGCCCATCAGCTGCCTTCAACATTCATACCACATTTGAATCTCTTAGTCTACAATGCAGTTTTTTTCCTTTCACCTTTTTTGGTACACTTTGATAACTTATGGGCCTACTTATCTAAACAGTGCCAGCTCCAAAAAATGTTTATGCACTCTTCCGAGAGAGAAGCTATTCCTCTGAGAAATACGTTACTCTCTCCTTGACTCTATGGATTTGAAGATGGCTCCTGCCTGCCCGCAGCATGGGAATCAGGGAAGTGCTTGAAAACTGCTACAAGACAAATTGGGACTCCAGAGGGCAGTCTGTGGGAAAGCCTGGCCAGAGGGAAGACTGGACCCAACAGGATTACATCAAAGTGTATTTTCAGGATGCAAATCCTTATTTCTGCCCTCCCTCAGGCCTGTACCCACAATAGATCTGCCCTGCCCACTGGCACGCTCCCACCTGGGCTCCTCATGGCCCAAGGTGCATGTGCCCGACCTGGCTAAATGAATTCTTGGCCTTGTAACAAGACAAGGATAACCGACCACTGGTGTTTGACCCCATGACCTTGACCTCATTAGCACCATGCCTTCTCCAACAGTGTTAAGGAGCTATACTCCATGTGGTCATGTCACCTACCATGAAACCATCAAGTATGCAAGCCCTGGATGGGTAACAAATGTCTGGGGAAATTAAGGCTGAAATACCATCTACACATCTATTTCTAGGAAGTAGTGTACTTCACATAACATGCTCCTAATTTCAAATATATCAAAACTGCTACAGAATAAAATGGTTGGTTTTGAGACTTTAACAGAAATATACATCATAGGTAGATAGACATTTTATTTATAAATATAATATATTTATTATAACATACTATTTATTATATATTAATAAATATATTATATTTATACATTAAACTATATATATATAATTTTAGAAACTTCTTGAGGAGAATCCGAGATAAAGTGCTGCAGAAGCTTATCCAGTGGTTCCATTTCCCTACATTTCACAGGGAGACTGGTGAAATGAGGATTTTTTGTTTGTTTTCCAAAATAAAATTACAGTAAAATTCTAGTGCTCCTTTTCCCAGCAAGTCCCTTTTTTACTTAATCTCCTGGTCTTTCTCTCTGTTGGGTGCCTAAGGGACAAAGGGTCTGCCCACAACGGATGCCTTCACTTTGGGGACTTAAGTGGAGTGTGACTGTCGAGCAATTCCCTACAATGGCTCCCCTTCCCCTTTCTAATCCTTTGCTTTTTGCCTCTATTTCCTACGGAGACCTCAGCCTACACCACTCTCCCTTCCCCTCACCACATTCCTCACATGATGGCCTCTCTCAATACACCGCGTTCCTTCCTGCCTACAGGTGTTCGCATTTGCTGTTCACTCTAGCTGGAAGACCCTGTCTCCTTCTCATCTTTCATTTCCTACCTGAATTCTCTCCTGCTCAGAGACACTTTCCTGGCCTCCCACCTGACTCTGTCCTCCACCTCTCTCAGGTACCTCCCCCTGAGACTGTTCTTTAGAGTACTTATCATCATCAAGAAATCTTTTTTATTTATTCATTATTAGCTCCTTCCTCCTTCTAGAATGCCCATAAAATAGAAACTTCACCTATTTTTTTGCACTCTCAAACACTCAGCACTGAGGCAATGCCTAGCACATAGTTGGAGCTAAATAATCAATGAACAAATTAATTAATTAATTAATTAATTGTCCAGTGTTCCTCAGGGGAAAGGCATTGCTTCTCCAAAAAAGATCATCAAATACTGGATATCTTGCTATTAAGGAAATTTAAAGAGCATTAACTACTTCAAACACCCTGGCACTCTGCTTAGTGGCCAGGTGTTGTGAGAACCTACCTGACTTTGGGGGACCCTCTAATTTCCAAACACAAAATTGCTTACATACTAAAATGCTTAGACATACTTAACATCTAGATAATGGTAATAGTTACCATGTAGTGAGTGCCTTCCCTGCCCGGAGCGTGTATAACACATTCTTTCATTAGTCTACACAGCAACCCTATGAGGTAGGGGTATTATCTCTACTTTACAGATGAGGAGATTGAGTCTCAAGTGATTTGCAAAAACACATGGAACAAATAAGTGTTAGAGCTGGTATTTGAACCTTGTCTGTCTCATCCATCTTGAAGGCTTATATTTTTAACCACTTCCTTGTTTTGAGAAGCCAAAACAGCAATAAAGACAATCAGCTCATGGTGTGTGTGTGTGTGTGTGTGTGTGTGTGTGTGTGTGTGTGTGTGTGTGTGTGTATATAATCCTTGCAAGATTGGAAGGTATTTGTGTAATGTTATTTGTTGTAATACTTTCCAACCCCTTCATATCTGTTCTAAATAAGTGTTTATTTGCAAGATAAGAGCACAACTACTTATATTATAATATTTTGTGAGTTTTTCTGGGTTTTCAAATATTGCTCCCACCACCTCCAAGGAAAGACAGAAGAATCATTTGAGGTTTAGTATCTGTAGAAACTGCTACTCTCTGTTACCAGTGACAAATATTACATTTGTGGAAGATATAAGCTGAGTTTCTCCTTCTTTAATAGTAAACATCTACTGAAAAACAAACATTCCTAAGAGTAAACTGTATATAGAAGTTTACAGTTCCTATTTTTTCTATAATAATAGCTGTATCATATCAACACCAGTCAAACAAAGCTATAAAAATATTAGGATAACAGAAAATGAAATAATGACTCTCTTCCAACCTCCAGCTATTATTATTTTAATTCTAATACGTGACTTTTCTTTCTTATTCTGTCCATCATGTCAGTCATTTTCTCTGAATCTCTTTTGTTCTTTCTTCTTTCCTAAAACTCATCACAAGAGTATCTACCTATCAAGCTCTCATCCCTCCCACCAGCCTTGTAATCTCCCACCCCAATTTCTACATGAAGTTTACCAGCCCCTCCCTTAATTTTTTCTTCTATGAGATGAATTCCCGAGTTCTCCTTTCTACTTGACTTTGTATGAAAATGCGAGTGTGTAAGATTTACAATTCTGCTTAGCAGGCTCTCTTTCCATCTGTTCTGGGGCTTGACGGTGAAGCTAAAAATCCCCCACCTGAAATAGCAACAGATGGAAGTTTTCGAAGATATATCCAAATCTCCCAGTTCAACCAGAAAAGGAACAGCTTTCGAATGTGTTACATTCTGGTGGAGAAGGAGTTTCCACAGCCTGACCCACCTTTCTAAAAGGGCACTTTCAGCTGCCTCTGTGATGTATTAGCCAAATGACTGGATTTAATAAAAGCCTTTCACAACAGGGAGAGCTCATGTGCACATGAATCTTCTCTCTCAGGCCAGTTTAGACTAGCAAGTGTCCATGTCACAGGGCATCTCCCCACTCAAGGATTATGGAGGAGGGCAAAGAAAATACAATGGAGCAGAGCAGCGGGAAGAGGTATGGCCTGGTGGTTAATAACAAAGACCTTGGGACCCCAGTGTGGCACAGAATAGTTTGTGTAACCTTAGGCAAATTAACTTCTCCAAGCCTCATCTGTAAAATAGGTCTAGGCATAGTGGTACCTCATTTGTCATTTTCTTGTGACAAAGAGAGTCATAATTTGACAAGATAGTACAAAAAGCACTTAACACTCTTGTGGTACTATGCTTGATAAGTGGCTCCTTCCATTATTGTTGTTTTTATTGTCTAAAACAGCATCGGACCAGGCAGCTTCTCATCACAGCAAAGGAATGTAGGCCAACAGGTACATTGTCAGATCTCCCTCCTAAATAATCCAAATTTATACCAGATGAACGAAGTGGGAAAAAAATGAAAAAATAATAAACAAGAGGCCTTTTAAATGTGTTTCCAATATTAATGGTCTAGAAGCAAAAAAAAAAAGGGGGGGCGGGGGGCAAAGGAAAGGAAAAGGACAGACAGTACAGAGGAAGTTTGCATCTCTCCCAGGTTTCAACACAAACTATCAAGGCTTTGGCAAAGACCCGCCCATCAGTTCTTCAAAGTCTTTCTCCCCCCAAGATAAGAGAGATAATGACTGGTCTCGAAACACCAAGACAAAGTTCAGAACTTGGGTCTTCACACTGAGGTGGCCATTTCCAGGTCAGGAGTGTAGAACCGTCGGCAGAGCTGCTGCTGGTGGAGCCACTGAGAGAGGGACCCCGAGGGATCCACATGCTCACTTTCCATCCCGAGCGCTCTCACACTACAAGGAATGACCGAAGACAGGGGCAGGGGGACAAACTTCATCAACCCACCACACTGGTACTTCTGATGGCCACCAGCTGTCCTCAGTGGTACAGAAGAACATTTCCAAGACTCAGAGTAACCTCACCGAAAGGTTGCTCAGAAGGCATGCTGTTCAGAACAGACAGAACAAGCTCGGATGTGCAGTGGAGCCACGCCAGTGCTGATGCCGAGACCAGAGCTGCAGACTGCCTGCCGCTGTGCTCATTGTAAACCGGGTTTACAGGGAGCCAGAAAACTCAGCAGCTTCTACATCCTGACACCCAAGGTGCCAGCATTGTTGGATGTACCTTGGCATAAGCTACTGTATCCATTATTTTTTTAATGAGGCTGAAAGAAGACAGCTAGCCCCACCTATGAATTGTCCCTAGCTTAGTAATAGATAACATGTTCCTTAGTGTGCACTTTACAATTTCACCTGTATGGAAGAGGACACCAACCATGTGCCTCACTTACCTAAAAACCAAGCATTCTCCTCCCTGCAGAAGTTTAATTGTTCTGTAAGATATTGATCATTTTATTAACATGGAGTATCTTTTTCACCAGCAATGATTTTCAAAGGCTTCAAAGATCTGAAATCATTGTCGGAGGTGAAACTATGATTTGACTACTTCTTCCCCCTTTTCATGAAATAGCTGCTTAGAAATCCTCATGGAGCCCGCTCTCATTTACATTGCAAACAACACGAAGCAAGTCCCTTGCTTCTTTCTCTCGCCTCGTGTAGCAACCTGGTGCCTGGCAAACGTTTCTCCTTTTATAACTACTTGAGCATGGCAGGCTCTTCCTATTAGCTACATTACATCACCATTATCAAAGACGAAAGGAAATTAATTTTGTTTTTCAAGGTCTTGGCAATAAGTCGGTTCTTTACTTCATCAGACATCTGCTGTTTTTCTACGTGTGTCATTTGCGAAGCTGAGTTTTCCTTATGACTTTATTCTCTTAACAATTTATCACGCAACAGTGTTTACCAGGGAACTTGTGCCGACGGATTTTTCCCTCTCCTGGCAAAAAGTGTAACATTAACTTAAAGCCAATATCATCATCTATATTTCATTCTCAAATAGTTTTCTGGGCCTAAAAAAAAATAAAAGCCAACAAGACTGTCAAGAAAAAATAACCACTTATAGTCTCTGGCTGAAATGTATTGCCAGCGCAACTCCACTTTGTTTTAACAGATGGGCCTTTATCAGCAAATTATGTGGGCAGTTCACCAACTTCCCTCAGAACAGAGGAGAGCTTCCATTTACTTGGGCTCTTATCTGTTCACTTACAGCCACATTTGACCACAAAATTCTAGGGATTTTTTTCTCATATATTGATACATAGGATAAACTACAGAGAATCTTCTGTTCTCTAATAATTAGCCATTCCTGGGCTGATTGATAGATCCATAGCGTTATTTCACATCAGTGGGGAAAATAATTGGTAGTTCACATAGATACATTGGCTTGTCTATGGTGCTCTGCGTTTACACCTTTGCCTAACATAATAAGGGCCTCTGATAAAGCTCTTTGTAACATTTATTTTGATGAATAATCCTTCTGCAGTCTCTCACTGTTCCTCTCACTTTCTCCAGCGGTGACGAACTCCTAGGAGCCTCGATTCTGTTGGTCAACACAGAAGCAAAATTCGTGTGAGGCTGTCGTTCCAGACCAGAGCCAACGGCGCAGGAACAGGGTGTGCAGAGAATCTGAAAAACAGCTTCAAGGGATATTAGAGAGAACCTCAATCCGCCACATGCTTCATGTACAGACCTGTGTTTTTCTGTTTATATTTTTTATTAAGGAGATGTGTGCCAAAAAAAAGAGATGAATGATGACTCTTAAAATTTTGTTTTACCATGAAAATTACTTTCACCTTTCCTTGTTGCAATTTGCCATAATCATTTCCACAAGAATCAAATCCCTAGGCCTCAGTTTCTCTAAACCTATAAAATGAGAAGGTTGAACTAGACCCGCAGTGGAGTGTTCATGAGAAACACCTGGGGAGCTTGCTCAACAGGCAGAATCCTGAGCTCCACTCCCAGCAATTCCAACCCCGTAGTGTTGAAGTGGGACCCAGGAAGATTCTGTTTTCCACCCACCGTTGGGGAGTCTAATGCAGTCAGTCCATGGACCGCACTCTGAGAACGCCACTCTGATAAACTCCAAGGTGTTTCCTTTTCCAATGGCCTGTGATTCTATAAAAACCTTGATGGGATATTAACTGATTATCTGGGCAAAACTTACTGGGTTGTCCAAAAAGTCTGTTTAGTTTTTTCTGTAAAATGAAAGACACATTTTTCATTTTCACCAATAACTTTATTGATTTGGATATTTTGAGTATGTCAGCTATCTCCCATGTGGTAAAATGTTGATTATTCTCAATTAATGTCTCAATTTGATCACTATCAACTTCAATTGGTCCACCTGACTGTGGAGCGTCATCCAGTGAGGAATTGCCAGCACAAAATTTCACAAAACACTTTTGACACATTCGATCAGTCACAGCACCTTCTCCGTACACTGCACGAATCTTTTTTTGCATTTCAGTTGTGTTTCTACCTTGCTTGAAATAATAAAACATAACACCAGCTGGAGTGGCTCAGTGGATTGAGCACCAGTCTGTGAAGCAAAGGATTGCTGGTTTGATTCCCAGTTAGGGTACATGCCTGGGTTGCAGGCCAGGTCCCCAGTAGGGGGCGTGTGAGAGGTAGCCCATGCATGTTCCTCTCACACATCAATGTTTGCCTCCCTCCCTTCCCCTCTCTCTATAAATAAATAAACAAAACCTTTAAAAAAGCAAATAATAAAGCGTAATATGCCAAAAATGTTGCGCATTTTCTTCTGTCTTTAATATTAAAATGGCTACACAAAAATTCACCAATTTTGATTTTTTTAATGCATGCTGATATGACAGCTGTCACAACACAATCTAAGAAAATTGTTTCAAATGAAGTTAAAAACAACTGAGTGCTACTACAACCAACATATGGGAAAAATCAAACAAACTTTTTGGCCAGTGCAATACATTTAGTGACAAACCTACCTCCCACTGGGTGCTGGCCTTCTTAGCACCTCCACTCCCAGTTTCTATTCGGTGAGCAGGGCAAGCTGAGCTCCAGTGGGGGCTTGAGGCTGAGCTCAGCGTGGATGGTAGCCCCACCCTCTGAGAACTGAGCATATCAGCCTAGCAGGCCCCTCCCAGCAGCAGAGACCAGGGGCTCTTCAAAATGCTGTATCCTTTTGGTGTTCAAAGAGAGTTCAGAACAGGAGACACTTCAATTTTCAAGGTTAAGTGCAGAAACTTTTCATTTAAAAGGCAAGCAGTGATTTCAGGATCACCCATGATTTTTTATTTACTATATGACAAGTCTCCAGTAGCACAAAGAGAGAATGTTGTCAGGATGAAGTTAGAAAACTGATTATGACCCACATGACAAATGAACCACAACTGAGTGTGGAACTTTTCAAAAGCACTCATCTTAACCTGAGGCCTCACAAATGAAAACCAGAAAAAGTGCATGGCTGGTATGACCCAGAGCCCAGTGCTCCCAAGTGCTGACGGCATTTACAGGGTGCTGTGCGGAGAAGAGTCCAGCTTATGCACATATTGAAGTCAGAGACCAAGGCCCGTCGCAACTATTTGTGGGGCCTTGGCCAAGCTACTGCACTTCTCTGAGTCTCAGTTTACTCACGTGTAAAACGGGGCTCAATGGTTACAGCAGTCCGACCCCAATCCACAATTTCATTTTCTGGTTCCAGTTACCAGCAGTCAACCGCGGTCCAAAATTAAGTAATGGAAACCTCCAGATACAAAATATTAAAAGTTTTAAATGATGCACCTTTCTGGGTAGCATGATGAAACCTCACACTGTCCTGCTCCATCCCGTCCTGGCCACGAGTCATCCCTTTGTCCAGCACATCCACGCTGTGCACACTTCCCACCCATGTGTCTCTTAGTAGCCGTCTTGGTCACCAGAGCAACTGTCACAGCATCCCGGTGCCTGTGTACAAGTAACCTGTGTTTTCCTTAATAACAGAGCAGTGACGCTGGCAGTTCGGACATGCCAAAGAGAAGCCATAAAGCATTTCCTGTAGTGAAAAGTGAGTACAGTACAATAAGGTATTTTGAGAGAGAGATCACATTCATTTAACTTTTATTACAGGTATTGTTATAATTGTTCTATTTTATTATTTTTGTTGTTAATCGCTTACTGTGCCTAATTTATAAATTAAACTCTACCATAGGTATGCACATATAGGAAAAAACAGAGTATATATATAGGGTTCAGTACTATCCATGGTCTCAGGCATCCACTGGGGGTCTTGGAACGTATCGCCCACAGATACGGGGTAACTGCTGTACTCAACAAATCTTTCCCGAGTGCCCAGAGTGAGCCAGTAACTATATAGTGAGTTCAAGCAGTGAACAAAGCAGGCAAAATCGCTGCCCTCAGAGGAACACAGACAAAAGAAAGAAATAGAAACTGCAGTGTCAGATAGTGGTAATTTGATACACACCATGACAAAATATGAAGCGGGGTAAGAAGTGAGAGAGTAACGGGCTGCTGCTGTTTTAGGTGAGGTGGTCAGGGAAGGCCTCTCTGAAGGGGGGACACTTGAACAGGAGCCAGGATAACGTGAGGAAGAAGCCTCATAACACCTGGGCGAAAGGTCTCGCAGCAGGAGCTACTAGGCGCAGGCGCAAAGGCCCTGCAGCAGGAACATTAGAGGACCGGTCAGTGGCAGCAAGGAGGCAAGTGTGGCTTAAAGAAACGGATGAGGGAAGAGCGGTAGGAAAGGAGGTCAGAGAGGTCCTGAAAGGGAGCACTTTGAGTCTCACTTCTTATATCAATGAGGAGCCATTAGAGGTTCTGACAGCACAGGCTGGTAGGTACATGTTTGAAAAGATCATTCCAGCTACTATTTAAAAATGAGACTGTACAAGAAGGAGGGGATTATATGAATCAGGATAGGCCAGGTCATCCTTCCCTTGTTGAAATTTGACATAACAATTTCTACAAGAATCAAATCCCTAAGTTTCAGTTTCCTTAAACCTATAAAATGAGAAAATAATAAACAACTACAAAATCTTAGTGGCTTATGAAAGCAAAGGATACTTCTCACTCACACTCCATGTGTACTGGAAGTCAGCAGGGATACCACCTCTCCTCACTCCGGAAGCCAGGGGCGGACCAGCCTCTATCTGACTCTTAGCAGATCATCATGACAGAAGGAAAAGGGGGCTTGCAACACACGCACAGGCTCTACAATGTCAACCTGGTAGTGACATGCATCGCTTCCACTCACATTTCACTGGCCAGATGGTTGGTCAGATCTAACTTCAAAGGCAGTGGGAAAGTACAATCCTACCATGTGCCTGCAAGACGGAATAATGGGTAAACAACACTAACCAATACCACACAGACCAGAGGAAAGCCGAGAGACTGATTAGGAGGCTATTACAGTAATCCAGGCAAGAGATGAGAACAGCTCAGCCCAGGCAGTCGCAGGAGAAGTCTTAGGAAACAGATGTAGAATATATTTTGAAGGCAGAGACAAGATTTGCTGATGGATTGATGTAGAATAATCATAACCACTGCATAGTACATTTATTTTGGTGCAGATTAGATGAGATGATGTAGCCCTGGCTGGTGTGGCTCAGTGGACTGAATGCCAGCCTGCAAACCACAGGGTCACTGGTTTGATTCCCAGTCAGGGCACATGCCTGGGTTGTGGGCCGGGTCCCCAGTAGAGGGTGCGCAAGAAGCAACCACACATTGATGTTTCTCTTCCTCTCTTTCGCCATCCCTTGCCCTCTGTAAAAACAAATAAATAAAATCTTTAAAAAAATAATTGAGATGATGGATATGAAGTTCTTGTGCAGTGCCAGACACACTATAACCCTCAATAATAGTGATCATTATTATTGTAGTTCTAGATTGAAGAGGTGCTTATGATAACAGAACAGAACAGTTTGATTTTGGACCAAACCATTTTTCCTAGAAAGATAGTTGTTTTACTCTTAGACACTATTACATGTGCGTGAACACACACAGTTTCTAAAAATAATCATAGTAGTTGTTATCAATTTGACTTTAAGTGGTCCTCACCTCCTAAGAAACTTCCTAAAAAAAGAGAGAGAGAGAAAGAAACTTCCTAATAATGAATTGACTTTCGTAGTAACTGCAGAGAAGCTTTTGTTCCTATTGACACACATGAGGGACCCAGAAAACAGTCCGAATAAAGTCAGGAAGCCCCCAGTCATTGGGCTCAGATGTTGTGGATTAATAGGCATTCGATTTAGGAATGTGAAATGAACTGATAAGAAAAGCTGTACGTACCAATGACATTCAGGAATGAAAACTGACAGATCACCTGCTTTAGAAGATTTGATTCTTCAGATTTCACAAAGGGGGAAAAAAGACCTTTAGTGACATGTGCTCTCTTATGGCTTACATTAAACAATTTAATATATAACATGAGGGAGAGAACATGATATAAACAATATATCCAGGAGGAAAAATAAATGACCTCAGTCCCAAGAGGCACTGTTATGCACTGGTACTATTCATGTACATTAGAAGGAATGATGTATCAGTTTTACTTCTAATCAGTATCTAAATATATCACCGTCAGTTCCTGGAGTGCATTACACTATCTCACAATGCATGCTCACATTTTACATTAATGTGGAAAGTATCCATCTGTTATCAGGCAGAACTTAATTCTATACTGAAAAATGAGGTGTCTGCTGGGTACACTTCTATTTTAAGGTTTAAAGTCATTGAGAAACCAAACCTAAAATAGAACTTTGCAACTAAACTGTGCTGTTTTTTATGTGGATGTGGAGAGATAATGGTTTGTTGGGTGTCTGACTCCAAGCTTCGACCTATATGTTTTGGATGCCTCTGGTTTCCAACTCTGCCTGGGGGCACCTATCCCAGTGGCTCTGTCAAATTCTTAAAAATATATTAGAACAAATGTTTTAATAAATGCAATACATGTGGCTACCTCTGAATTAATTGTCCCCATAAACAAGCAAACTATCCCAGAAAATGCCACCGTTTCAGCCATGTGCCCAGCCCACTGTGGATGTGTCATAAACTTGATCTGATAGGTTTTCCGAGCATCTTCTCTGTCCCTAGGACGTAAGTGCCATGCAAAATAACAAAATATGTGCAACTCTCTCTGGTCTCAAACTCGTCAAAGCAGTTGAGGATTCAGTTGACCTCTGATGAGTAGAAGTGATGGAAACACAACTTGTTGGATGTAGCTCAATCAAAACACAGAAAAAGTGGAGGGAAGGAGGGAACTGATTGGCTCAGCCCCCCTAACCCATGGGGCAGGTGTGGACCTGACCTCAGGGACAGAGGAATGAAATGCTCAAGTGCTTTGTTCCCATGCGTCACGCCTGTGTGTAGGCATCGTTCCCTCAGTGTGGGCTTTCCAGAAAACACAACCCTGGCACCTCCAGATTCACATCTTCACCACATCGGAAAGAAAAGGCATCGGAAAGAAAAGGACCCCTCCCCAGTGGTATAAGGAGGTACTACCAATTTCCATGGTGTCAATTCTTCCACCCTGGCCAGCATCGAGCTACCACCCTGAGGTCATTGGATGGGGAGGAAGGAAGAGCTGTGCACAGGGGGCTCTCCTGAGCCTGGCTGAGCAGGTGCGAGCGGGTGCAAGCCAGCTCCAGCACAGCACTGAGCATGCTACACCCTCCATGTCTACCTACAAAAACCCAAATTATACCTGGCCTCTGCTTTCAAGTGATGTTGCAGAGGAGACAGAAAAGGAAATCAATTTCAACACAGTGTGGCAACTGCTATAATACAGGCACAGACAGAGATGGTCCAAACTGTGTGGGCGTGGGGGGCAGGCTGTGATCCTCTCTGCCTGGGCTGGAGTTGGACCCTCACAGGAGGCTTCACAGAGACAGATGCCTTTACACTCAAAAACATGTTCACCGGACTAATCCGTGTGGTGGGGGAAGGGCTTGCAGAGGGAACACTCTGCACAAAGACCCACAGGAATGCAGCAGAATCGGGTTGGGGGTGGAAGGAACTCTGAGAGTGGCTGGAGGGAAGGTCCGAGAAGCTGAGAGACACATGTCAGGCGTGGAGTTGAACTGGAGATGGGTTATGAGGGCTCCGGATGCCTTCTAAGAAATTTGGATTTTTATCCTATCAGCCAGGGGCTTTCATCCTGTTTGTAGTAGTGGGAACCCTTTTACTACGAAAACATCAGGTGTGGTCTCAATTTATAAACCAAATAAATATGTCATTAGTGCTTACCCACTGCATTAAAAATAAAGGTGATTGTGTTACATTGGACAAGAATATGAGTTTGTGAACTGGTGGTGTCCTGAGTATAAAAATTTGGTATATAGCACATTTAAGAGAGTTCATGTTGGCAGTTCTTAAATGATTTTTATTCTGAAATAATTGCAAACTTAAAAGTTGTGAGCAAAGAATATAAAGTACACCCACATAAACTACCTGCATTCGCCTATCGTTCATATTTTTCCACTTCCTTTATCATTCATTTTCTCATTCTTGCTTTTTTAAAAAAATGCACTGCACATATAAATAAATGTTTGTATGTGTATATACAGTACTTGTTTTCTGAACGAGAATCAGTTACACACATCATGGCCATTTACCTCTAAACAACTCAGTGCACACTTCCAAAGAATATAACTGCAGTATAGTTATCAGTTTCAGTAACATTAACATTCATTCAATACTTTACTTTGCCACACTAATTCCAGTTTTGCCAATTATCTGCAAACTGTCATTTCCAGCATCCCCCTCCCACTGAAGACATCGTAGTGTACTTATTGCATTGTCTCTCATCTCCTTCATCTGAAACAATTTCTCTGCCCTTCTCTGGCTTTTAACATGTTGGTGTCTTTGAATAATAGTCTCCTCCTACTTTTATTTAACAGAATGTTGATTGCTTGGGGTTGTCTGATATTCCTTATTGATTAGACTAGATGCAGGTTATGCATCCTACAGGAACAATGCATGAGTGACACTGTGTCCTTAGCAGAGTATCCCATCTGGAAGTCTACAGTAGCCTCTGTCTTCCATTTCTAATGTTAATTCTGATCTCTAGTCAAAGGTTTTTCCAATTTCTCCATTCTATGTAGGTGTTATTGAGAGGAGACATTTTAGGATCACGTAAATATTGTTTGTCATCAAAGTGTTTCTCTTGGAGTTAGCATCTATTGGTAGCTCTCTCCCAAAGCAGTTTTACTCTGATGGGTGTAAAATGATTACTTGCCAACTTTGGCATTCCTTCCACATTTGCCATTAGGGACTTGGCATTCCATAACAAGTAAGAGCCCTCCCTCATTCGCCATTGATTTCTTCATTCATCTCTTTGTTATCAGTATGGACTCATAGGTTCTTTTTCTTCAGTGTTTTATAATTCATTAATGTTTTTAATTTTAGTGGTCAAATTATCTCTGAATTGACCACTGAGAATCCCTTCAACGTGGGCCCTGCAGCCAAGTGATATACTTCACTGGTTTTTTTGTTTTGTTTTGTTTAGTATTTTCTTACTTTCTGGTATAACAAGATATTCCAGGTTCATCTTGTACCTACCTACCTTGCCTCAGCCCTGGAATCAGCCATTTCTCCAAGGAGCTGTGTTCCTCCTAATGAAGAATGGAACTAGAGAACAAGATTGACGCAAGAGGTGTGTTCGTTGCTACTGGGACGTCATTACTTCTTGCTCTTTTCAGTGGACAAAGCTAGAAAATTTACATATATGTGTATCCAAACACAACACACAGCACACACACACAATTCTACAATTTTGAGTCTACACCAATGTCTCTAAATCCAATCTGTCCTCATAGGGTTCTTTCTTGACTTCCCTATTTCACATTTGTACCTGTCTTATTCTACAGTGACAACTCTTATTCAAATGGGCTTCTCCCAAAAGCAAAGCTACTGGAAAGAATTCAGGACTTGTTTGCTGTCCTCCCATCTCCCCACATGCCAAGCCTGTATATATATAGTCCAATTCTGGGTTCATAAATTACTTTGATTGGTTATTTTCCCTCTTCCTTGTGGTGATGCTATTCATTTGAAATGCAACTGGGTTCATTTACTTCCATTCCCTTCTAATTTTAGGATGATTTTCACCTTCTATTGTGCTGATGTTATTTCATTTTTTTGAATATGTGGAACATTAACATGCTGGCAAAAGTCAAAACAGTGTGAAAAGGCACACTCAGAGAAGTTGGCACTGTTTTATTCCGCTTTTAAATAGTTGCATTCTTTTTCTGTACTGAAATCATCAAATGGAAGGAAGAAGGTAAGAAGGACAAATGCAATGGTCTGATGGTAACAGGGAACAGAGAGGAGGAGCATTTCCTATAATTAGGAGTTGGCAGTATCCCAAGCTCTGCCATCATGACGGTGGGAAAGTAAGAATGTAGAAAGGGTGGAGGACAGGCTGTTTTCAGTCTGGAGTGCCCGGTGGGACAGAGGTGCAACTCTGCAGGACACAGCTCAGAGGGGAAGAAACTGGTCTAGAGAGAAGACGACGGAGTCTGTTTCTGACATGCACTGAGTTCTGGCCCAGCTTATCTTCTGGAAAGCCGGAAGAAGCAGAATTCAGTGGGAGGGAAAGGGGAAAACAGCCACCAGAAACATGAGACAGGCCAATGAAAGCTGCACAGCAATGAACACTTGAAATTTCTCCTTAAAACTACCTTGAAATTGCCTGTCTTTATTGACTGGCCCATTATCATAGCCACAAACACACCATCTACCTGAAGCCTGTGGTCCTTCCCCTTCATCGGCCCCTAGTAGGTCCTTTGCAGGAGGATGAGGGTTAGCAGCTTTGCAACCAGACAGATATTACCTCCAATCTAGCTCCACCACTTCCTAGCTGGGTGACCATGGGCATATCAGCTCATGTTTCTACACCTCAGTTTCCCTTCCATAGCTGGAGACAGTGACAGAGCACCCGCCTTGCAGTGTCCTTGTGGTGATTACGGGATAATGTTAGCCACGTGCCCAGCACAATGACTCTGAGAAGACACTTCATCTTTTCTCCCTTAACCTCAGGTAATCAAGATGCCATCTCCTCACTCTCAGACAGAAGCTCCACAATCCTCTGCTGCAGTGGCTCATCACCTGGGGAGCTTTACAAAAATACCAAGACTCAGGCCTCGCTGCTCAGAGAGTCAGACTTCATCAGTCTGAGGTGGGGTTTGCCACTGGTGGGTTTTTTTGTTTGTTTGTTTTATCTTTTTTGTTTGTTTTTAACAAGCTCCAAGGTGAGTTTAAGCAGAGTCCAGCCCCACTGCTTTCTTCACACACTAAATCCGAGGAAGGGCTCTCCTAGGTTGCTCTGCCTCTTGACCCTTCTGACAGCACTTCAGAGGAGAAATAGATTGCTTAAATTGTTCTCTTTTTATTGCAGACATCCAAAGCCTATAGCAATATGTTATTCTCCAGGAACCTCTCTTCTGAGAAACATAAATACCACCTTCCCCACAGGAAGAAAGGAATGTTCCTCCCCACCCAAAGGAAGCCTGGTCCTTTCTCACCCACCCAGGCAGGCTAAAAAGCAAAACACAATGGAGCTTGGTCAGCACAGCCTCAGGGCAGAGGAGAGGAGCCAGCAAGGAGCACGTTTTTCCATGGGGACAGCCAAGCGGTCCTGAGCAGCTTTAGGACCCCGAGGTTAACACTGGGCAAATCCGATGTAACAGGCGTCGACATCTCTCAGGAAGCATGTGAACTGTGGCTCACTCGCGCCACCTGCCACGCCCACCACCCACGCCACCCATGCTCATGTGTGCACATGCTGAAAGTCAATTCCTCAATCTCTTCAGGGTCACTGTTAAAACGCTGGTCTGCAGGAGGAAAGGGAATAAATTACCATAAGCAAAGGTAGAATACTAACAAATGGCTAAAGCCCATGAACTGAGGTAGATGACGGCTTTGGGGGGGTGGGGAGTCTAAGTCACTGCTTATCACCAGGGTCTTCCTGCAAAACAGGAAAGAGGAACCTTTCTGAGAACAAAAAGTAACTTTATGGTCAATTTATTTTTTCTTTTAATTCATTTCCACAGTTTACCTCTTTAGGACTATCTGATTTAAGGAGGTTCCAAGATATATATTTCCTGGGGCCTGGAATCCCAAAATTCCATCTGGTAATGAGGCTTGCTGACTGAGCTCACCCAACCACCCTCCCGGGACCCTCAAGCCTATAGGTCAATCTAAAGCACATTCACGCATCTCTATTGGTGTCGGGCAGAGCTCCTGAAAAGACAGTGTAGATGCCAATGCCGTCCTTGGTTTTGAACTACACATTTTTCAAACGTTTGGGGATCTTGAGCCCAAGCAGTCCAGCCCCGGGGTGTCTGGCCATTCTGTGTGTACCTAGACAGTCCAGTCCAAACGTGTCCTCACAAAAGCAGGGGCCCAATGGCCAGATGTCCAACACACATGGAGCCTTGCGCCACCCACCCAGTCAGCCATGACTGCTGAACCGGTGCAACCTCCCACAGCCATGGACCCAGAGTCCTTAGAGATCTGCCGTCCCACCACATCAACCCCTTCCTCCACTGCTCACCTCTTTTTCCGAACCCTTCTTGGAGTGGTAGGCAGCTGTAATCTTTGCCTAAAGAACATCTCTTTTACTCCCATCAAGAGCCAAAAAGACTCCAGGGCACTAGATGGACAATGAGAGAGCAAAAAATAAAGAAATGTAAAGAAAAACAGGGGGTTAGGGGTTTGCCCATCCACATGAACAAGAAATTAAAATTCTTCTGCAAACTTATCCTTACTTACATTTATCTATAATTTGCTTTGAGATATTTTGGTACGTGCAAAGGGACATGGTGTGTGTATCTTGGTTTCAGTGGTAAGTCTGGGGCTGAGTTGCCCAAGCTCAAGAAAGCACTTGACTCAAGAATGCACAGACCTGCCCTGGCCAGTGTGGCTTAGCTGGTTGGGTGTCATCCTGCAAACAGAACGGCTGCCTGTTTGATTCCCAGTCAGGGTGCGTGCAGGAGGCAGCCAATCAATGTTTCTCTCTTGCACTGATGTTTCTCTC
Organism: Anoura caudifer; assembly: GCA_004027475.1. Lineage (NCBI taxonomy): Eukaryota > Metazoa > Chordata > Mammalia > Chiroptera > Phyllostomidae > Anoura > Anoura caudifer. Next base: position 95,565 of record PVKU01004793.1, read on the forward strand.
CCTCTCTTTCTCCTTCCCTTCCCCTCTCTCTAGAATCAATAAAAGAAGAACATTTAAAAAAAAAGAAGAAGAAGAAGAATGCACAGACCTACAATGGTCAGTGGCCGACTAGAATTCTCTGCTGGAAGCCCCCCCTTCAGATGCAGCTACTATGTATGCTTCAAATCCACATCTCTATCAAACTCGACGAGGCTTTCAGCGTCAGAAATGGGTCACTGTTACTTTTTTAAAAACATGAGTACTGGCTTGTTTACTGGGATAACAACTGCTAGAAATAGGTTCTCATTTGTGAAATCAGAAGTATTTAGTACAGGGTATTGATGACAGCCATGTTATAGACCCTCCCCACCTTTGCTTGAATTAGGTATGAGATTCCAGACCCAGCCCACACCCAAGGGGAGGAGATGACACAAGTGTGTAAGTACCAGTAGGGGGCATCACTGGGCCCAACTCAAAGCCTGGCTGTCTTCCGTTTTCAGCTATGGATCCCGCAGGGTTTCCGATTTCTGATGCCAATTATGAAAGTAAAGAAATCCTGCCACTAGAAGCTTACCATTTGCCTCATGTACCCTTTCATGTAAATGGCAGGCAGAGTACCCTCCATGGTAACTCACCTGATCCTGAGCTCCTTGGTCAACTTCCCTTTCTCCAGAATGTTCTTCTCCTCTCCCCCCGCATAAATGAACCGAGCCTGTGTCCTGGATCCTCAAACTATCGAAGTATATTTGGCAAACGCAGTTGACCTAAGGTATTCACGTTAATGAGGCTTACAATGTTATCCTTCACAGGAAACACATTTGGATTTTAACTGAAGCCTCTTTGCTAGCACCACCCTGGGAAGCTGTTTGGAAGATACTTTGGAATGTGGGACTTCCACGCCGAATGGGACCTTAGTGATCGGAGAGTCCAATACCCTTGCTTTAGACAGTGGAGCAGAAAACTGAGGCCCAAGGGGGACACATGACCACAGACCTTCTTCCCGAACTCACACAGCCAGATGTGCAGAAATATTGACAATCAATCTTTGTCTTCTGTTCTCTCTCTCAAACAAATAAAAGGGAGCCTTTTATGACCTTAAACATGGCTGTAGGGTGGCAGTGTTAGAAGTGTATGGCAGTAAGGTGGCAGGGGGTGGTTGGGGAGGTTCTTCAGTAGGAGACCCAGGGCTTCATGCTATTTACATGTTTGTTGGTTTGTCTTTCACCACCTAGAGTCTTTCAGCATATTCTGGTGGCTCCAAAGCCCACAGCCACCCAATTCTTCTCTGTTCTCCTCCCCCACCACTGTGTCCACCCTCTTCCCTTATGCCAAGCACCCCAGCCCCTAGAAGTGCAAAAGGAGAGGCCACTGCCACACCTACCCTAACAATGACTGTTCCCTGAGGATAACGTCCAGGGCTGAGAGTGAGACTGAGCAAGAGAGCCAGAGTGTCCCGTCCTCCAGGGCAGACTCCGCAAGACGCTGGGAGCCAGACTGCCCTTGGAAGGCAGGCTTCTTCACCTCTTGACTGCATCTCTGTGCAAATGTCATTACCATTATTTGACATTTGGGTAAACAACACAGGTACTCATGTTACACAAGCTGATTAAGCAGCTTTATCATGAGAAGAAAAGCAAATCTCCAAGGGCTTCAAATTCCATTGAAACGCTGGCTCACCACCACTCAATGCAGGTGTAAAGAATTCAATCCTGGGGTTGTGCCCTGAAAACCAAGACTCCTTGGTCCATCTCAGCAGGGCCAAGAGAAGTGCAACTATCTTTAGAGATGAAGGAGTCACATCTTTGGAAACCTGGTTTCAAAAGGCATGCATTTGTTGATGGTGGTCTGTTGGTTGGATTCAAGTTGTGTAGTATGATGTTTTGGGAGCGTTTGAAAAGGAAGCAAAATCCGAGCTTTATGGACAGGACTGGGTCTCTGTGCAAACACATGTGTGTGCATTCACCACCTGCAATCTCCTAATGGAAAATGACTTCAGCAAGCCTTTCATGTGGCTTAAACCGGCTCTCAAACACTTGACACATGTGGCTCCCCGACCAACAGGTTTGACCAGAGAGTGCCTCAGATGGAAGGAAATTCCACCTGGGCTCAAGTCAGGGAGCTCTGAGCAGCTGCTACCTCAGATCTGCCCCTTTGCAAGTCTGTGTTCATGCCCCATCACACCTCCTGGGAGATGTTTGGCAGACCTCAGAGTCGGTTGGCATGAACCAGTTCACGGTACCTTTTAATTTCCCTTTTTTTGTACCCTGACGAGATGAGGTATTTCCTGCCTTGCCACAAGCCATGCCCGTAGGTCAAACATCTCCTGCTCACACTTGACTCATCAAAGACCAAGAGAAAATGATTGGGCAGCATTTACAGAGATGACATCAAAGACCCAGCTGAACTGGGCCTCATGAAGGGCCCCAGGTGCTACAGGGAGGGCACCCTAACTCTGGGCTGCACTCTTAATGCCAAGGAAGAGCTCCAGGGATTTGCACGGGCGGTCTAAGCCCGATGACACACAGGAGGAGTGAGGTTTCCCTCTTAAGTGTCTGACACAATGGTTCAGGTAAGGAAAATCTTTGATAATAGACATCTCCCAAGGGGGCCTTTGTTAATTCCCTGGCACTCTTACTTAATAGTTTGCCTGTCCAACAGAAAAGCTATGACCCATTCTTCACTTAGCCAACAAAAACAGGGATGGGCAAAAGTAGGTTTACTATGGTGAGTTTGTGAAACAGTTTATTTTTGTATTATTAGTCATTAATTATTGCATTATTCTCCATATGAACAGCAGTAAACCTACTTTTAAAAAAAGATTTTACTTATTCATTTTTTAGAGAGAGGGGAAAGGGAGGGAGAAAGAGAGAGAGAGAGAAACAATGATTGCACGCCCCCAGCTGGGGACCTGGCCCACAACCCAGGCATGTGTCCTGACTGGGAATCAAACAGGCAATCTTTTGGTTCACAGGCTGGTGCTCCATCCACTGAGCCACACCAGCCAGGACTGTAAACCTACTTTTGCCCATCCCTGTGTTTATTGAGTGACACCTTTGTGCCAGACATAAGAAAATGCCACGTATTACTTAGCTATTATTTTACTGGTGGAAAAATCACAGCGCCGCCCTGACTGGTGCAGCTCAGTGGGTTGGACATTGTCTTGCAAACCGAAAAGTTGCCAGTTCAATCCCAGGTCAGGGCACATTCCTGGTTTGTCAGCCAAGTCCCTATCTGGAGGCATGCAAGAGGCAACCGATCAATGTTTCTCTCCCACATTGATGTTTCTCTCCCTCTCTTTCTCCCTCCCTTCCCCCTCTCTAAAAATAAATAAATAAAATCTTTTTAAAAGAATTTTTAAAAAAGAAAAAAAACCACAATACCGACTCCCAGTCCAGGTAGCAATCTATGATGATAATGGTGCAGAGATATTAATACATCTTCTTTTTTGTAAACTTACCACTGAAACTCAGTGTTATAGATACAAGAGGTCACAACTCATTAAATATGCAGTTCATTGAAAGTTTTCATAAACACAGCACATCTGTGCAACTAACACCCAAATCAAGAAACAACGAAGCACCAGCACCCCAGAAACTTGCTTTGCATGTCCAGTCATTGCCCCTCACCAGGTAGCATAGATGAGTTTGCCTGTTTTTGAACATTATATATTGAAATCAGTGTAGGTACTCTTTTGCATCTGGCTTGCTACATTAATGTTTTATCTGTAAGAACCAATCACGTTGTTTCATGTAGTTTTGTTCTGTTCATTCCTGTTGCTGTATGTCCCATGGCATGATTATACCGCCACATATTTGTCCTTCCTACTGTTGATGAGCATTTGAGTAGTGCCCAGCTGGGGACTACTACATACAATGCTGCTATGAACATTGTTTGATGTGTCTTCTGGTGAACATGTATATTTATTTCTCTTGGCCATGTTCCTAGGAGGTATGATACGTTCTTTTAAATAAGAAAGGTCTGAAAAGGCTTTCAGTAGTACGTTACAAATCTGACTTTTGCTACTGGTGATATAGATGGTTCCACCTTGAACCAACCACTTTCTTCTCATCTCATCCTTTGTAATTATGTTGTGTGATCTGTTTCTGGTATCTGCAGCAAGTTTAGGTGGTGGATTTTGTCTGGTCAGGAAAACTGACTCAAGACTCAGGCAGTGGATGGAGGTTAGTGAAGGCAGTGGGGAAAGGAGACAGGGAGTGGGGACATCTGTAATAGTGTCAACAATAAAAATAAAGCTAAAAAAACACCTCAGGCTGTGGCCAAAGTTGCTGAGCTGGTCTGCAGCAGGCAGCCTGGGAACCACACATGCCCTGGAGCAAGGTCTGCATGGAGAAGCAAGAAGCTATTCAACAGGGATTCCCGAAATCACTGAGGCCATCACTGCAGCGGTACTCCAGACTGTATCCAGGGCCACCTGTGCTCTCTGATCTCAGACCCTCTTTGGGACAGCTCTGAAGGTCTGGCTCGCTCTAGAAAGGCTGCTGGTGCCTTGTCATGAGCCCCAAAGACCAACCACTGGCATCCTAAGCACATCACCGCTGACGGGATGGCAGGGTACACCAGATGCCAATGGGCCCAACACTGACTTGGCATGTTCCAAAGGATAAGGCCAACTTGGTCACTCTGTCAGTATCCAAGTTGGCTCCCCATGCACCCCAACCCCAGCACCACCCAGTAAGGTTTGAGACTTCTTGCATAGAACTGGACGGAACTTCCAATAATTGAGCTCTCTCAAAGTCATAGCTTCTGGATAGGTTTTTCTGCTTATATTTTCTGATCAAATAGTTACCTCCACTCCCTCCACCTCAGTGTGGTAGGTATGAGTCTATTTTACACGTGAGGAGATTGGAGGTTGCCAGAGCTTACACAATTGCCCAATGTCATAAATCTAGCACATAGAGGAGCAAGGATTTCAACCTAGATCCAAACCTGGTTGTTTTTCCAGCACAGCTGGAACCTCAGGCATTGTAATATGACTAAATAAAAGATAGTCAGAAAATCAGCAAGGGTAATTAGTAAAAAGAACCTGGAAATAAGAAGCAGGTATAAACTTCCACTTCAGTTTACCACCCCCTAATTGGGTGATCCAAGGAAGGTCATGGAAATTACCAGGGTAACAGCATCTTTAACTGCAAATGAAAGGGTTGTGCATTACTCACAGACCATACCTCTAGGAAGGAGCGACCATGTCTTCCTCTTTTGACCACTGTGTCCCCACACCTACTACAGTGTCTGGTCCATGGTAGATATTCAATGAATGTTGAATGAATGGATGAATAAATGTAAGAGAATACATATCAGAATCTCTTATAAGCTTTTTCAAAGCCTCACCCCATAAGCCCTGGAAAGTAGGGCTCAATCATATAAATTTTTAAAAAGAAAAAAAATACCTCTCTAGGCAGCTCTGATTCAGACATAATATGAAGTCACAGCTCTAAAATTCTATTATTCTATTAAATTAGCTGTATAAATAATCAATCACTAAGTTCAACATAAACTTATTCAATTTTATACGGTTCCCTCTTAATTATGATGAATTGGCAATATGTCCTCTAGATTCCTACAAATCACTGAGTAGTTTGTTTAATTTCTTTCCCTATCTTCAGCCAGTGTAACCCTTTTTATCCCCTTCACTGTTATATTCTTCTCCCAGTTGCTTTTTAAAAATATATATATTTTTTATTGATTACACTATTGCAATTATCCTATTTTTTTCTCTCCTTTATCCCCCCTCCACACTGCACCAACCCTCCCACCCACATTCCCTCACCTTAGTTCAGGTCCATGGGTCTTACATATAAGCTGTTTGGCTTCTCCATTTCCTATACTATTCTTAACCTCTGCCTGTCTATTTGGTGCCTACCAATTATGCTTCTTATTCCCTGTACCTTTTCCCCCATTCTCCCCTTTCAGTATCTTTGCTGATAACCCTCCATGGGGTCTCCATTTCTGTGATTCTATTCCTGTTCTAGCTGTTTTCTTAGTTATTGTTTTTGTTTGTTAGGTTCAGTTGTTGATAGTTGTGAGTTTGTTGTCATTTTACTGTTCATAGTTTTTGATCTTCTATTCCTTAGGTAAGTCCCTTTAACATTTCACATAATAAGGGCTTGGTGATAATGAACTCCTTTAGCTTTACCTTTTCTGGGAAGCAGTTTTTTTGTTTTGTTTTGGGTGTTTTTGCCCTTCCATTCTAATTGATAGCTTTGCTGGATAAAGTAATCTTGGATGTATGTCCTTGCCTTTCATGACTTCAAATACTTCTTTCCAGCTCCTTCTTGCCTATAAGGTTTCTTTTGAGAAATCATCTGATAGTCTTATAGGAACTCCTTTGTAGGCAACTGTCTCTTTTTCTCTCGCTGCTTTTAAGATTCTCTCCTTATCTTTAAACTTGAATAACTTAATTATGATGTGTCTTGGTGTGTTTCTTCTTGGATCCAATGTCTTGGGGACTCTCTGAGCATCCTGGACTTGCAAGTCTAGTTCCTTTGCTAGATTGGGGAAGTTTTCCTTCATTATTTGTTCAAATAAGTTTTCAATTTCTTGCTCTTCCTCTTCTCTTTCTGGTACCCCTATGATTCAGATGTTAGAATGTTTAAATTTGTCCAGAGGTTCCTAACCCTCTCCTCATTTTTTTGAATTCTTGTTTCTTCTTTCTGTTCTGGTTGAATGTTTATTTCTTCCTTCTGCTCCAAATCATTGATTTGAGTCCCAGTTTCCTTCCCTTCACTGTTGGTTCCCCGTATATTTTCCTTTATTTTACTTTGTATAGCCTTCACTTCTTACTATATTTTGGAACCATTCTCAATCATTTCTGTGAGTATTCTGATTACCAATGTTTTGGACTCGGCACCTGATAGGTTGTCTATTTCCTTATTGCTTAGTTCTTTTTCTGGAATTTTGATCTCTTCTTTCATTTGGGCCATATTTCTTTGTCTTGGTGCACCTGTTATATGATAAGGGGTGGAGCCTTAGGTTCCACCAGGGTGGGGCAACCCACTTCACCACATTGTGGTGCTATGTGTGGGGGAGGAGTCAGAAAGGGAGCAACACTGCTTGCTAGTTTGCTTTACTGTTGTTCCACTTTCTGTCACTTCCCTCACTTCCTACAAGTGGATTGTGCCCTTTCAGGTGCTGATTTCCAGGTGGGTGGGTTTGTGTACATTCTAGGATCCCATAGGCCTCTCCAATGAACTCTCCTGTGAGACTGGGAGCTTCTCCTGCCACTGTAACCCCCACACATTTTTATAACCAGGGTTTTGAGGCTTATTTCCCTGCACTGGAACCCTGGGTTGTGTGGTTTGTCTTGCTCCCCAGTTGTTCTTCCCAATTTATCTGCAGGGGAATGTGGGACCATCTGGTCCTCCAGCTGCTGCCTTGCCATGCATCCTCTCCACCCCAGCTGCCCATCTCTGCCCCTCATACCAGTCTGGATGAATATTTCTTCTTTAACTCCTTGGTTGTTGGACTTCCATACAGTTTGATTTTCTGGCAGTTCTGGTTGTGTTTTGTTTTCAAATTGGTTGTTATCCTCCTTTTGGTTGTGCAAGGAAGTAAAGCATTTCTACCTATGCCTCCATCTTGGCCAGAATTCTACCACCATTCTTCCCAGTTGCTTTTAAAGATCTATTATTTTCCTTGAATTACAGCAGTTGGATTAAGAGCGTCAAAGCTATGAAGATACAATATCCAAATAAATTAGAAATATAATAATTTATTATTTTGATAGAATTCCTCTGTGCTGATTCACAAGTATTTTCTTGTTTTCTTTTGTCTATATCTAAAGTTCACTTGGAAGGAATAACTGAGAAATTTGTCTTCATTCAGTACTTAGTAGGTATTTCACATGAAAAGAAGGGAAAGGAAGAAAAACAAATCAAATCAACCTTCCCAATAAGTCAAATGACCCAGAAGCCTACAAATAAATATTGTGGGTTCATTTTCATCTTAGGAGGGATAAAGCTCACTAATACTTGTTTTCTTTAGTATTTCACCCATATAAGTTTTATCCTACCCAAATACTATTTGCCAGGCTGCTGCAATGAAACTATGCCTACTTTAAATATTGACATCTTTAAATATCCACTGAAGTTGTTTTCCAGAGCTCAAGAACGTTTCCTCTCCTGCTGAGGGGCGCTGGCCACCCCCGTACACTGGGAGCCTGCAGTCCTGAGGGCTTATTCTCTGTTTTTAGCACAACTGCAAGCTGTTCAATTTTCTCCTTTGCCCCCTCCAGTCCTGGGTCCTCTGTGGCTTTTCCACTTGGGTGTTATTTAAAAAGTGAAGAGGGCAAGAGAGGAAAAGTGTTTGCTGGCTCCTTTGCCAACCAGGCCCTTCCTTCCAAGGCTGCATGGCTCTAGTTTCTTTGTTTCCTCTTGTGTTTAATTTTCTTTGGCCCAGGCTTTCCTCGATAGTTTTCTTTTCGCATTTTATCACCATAAATTAATTAAAATGTTTCTGGCACTGAGTTCACATCTGATCATCTTGGCAGGATCCCCTTACACAGATGGCGAGTAGATAAAGGGCCATCCAAGCATCCCAGAACAAGAACAGCCCACATAGGGAGCTGGCCCAAGAGACTGCGAGAGGAGAGGCCAGTGAAAAAAGAAACTGCCACCAGGCTGAACCTAAAAGTGTGGCTGGGGAGTGAAGGGCACTGGTTGGAAAGGGGTGGTATCTCTTGGGACTTTGTATTCCTCCATTCCTCAGTCCCCCCGAACAGCTTGTCACCCCTGTGGAACAACCAGAAGCAATTGTTCCATCCTTACCTTCTCTGCACCCTACAAATTTGGGTGGTTTGGGTGAACTACACAGGTAGTTAGGAGATGGGAGCTCTTCAGAGGTGAAATGCAGCTACACAGATAGGAAGAATTCATCATCAACCCTGACTGAGAACCTAGTGTAGGTCAGGCACTATTCTACACCCTAAGAGTATAAAAAACAGCAAGACAGACATGGTCCCTTTCCTCATGGTGCAAATAATCCGGTAGGGGAGACAAGACATTAAATACCAAATATATGTGAAGGGGAAAGAAAGAAACCCTAGACTCAGAACTTGCAATGCGTTTTCATCATTGATAAGAAGTGCATTGCACAGACGGACGAGTGTTTCCACCACCCAGAGACTGAGCGAGCCCACCACTCCCAGTGTGTGGCCTTCTGGAAACTACTCCCATGGAGCTTAAGCACCTCTCAGAGGAGGACCTTGGAGTCACATGACCCTCAGGTGGAAAAGAGAAAACCTTATGATACTCACAAGGGAAGGGAGGCAGACCTGTGGCCATGAGTAAACTTCCAGAAGGTTACTTGAAAGGAGAGCTAGAAACCTATCGAGACTTTAACTTTTCTTTCTCTACAGCTACTGGCACATAATGCTCTCTTATTAGGGAGGGAATGCTCTCTTCTTCACAACTAATTAGCAAAATAATTATTTGTGAAAAGTGCCTCAAATGAAATAAACAGGATGCTGTGCCAAAGAATAATAGAGGCTGTGACCACTTTAGGCAGGACCATCCAGACAGACCTCCCTGAGTGGTGAATGAAAAAGGGGAACGATCCCAGGGACCTCAAACTAAAACTGAGCATCAGAACTAATACAATTCAGCCGGCAGGCATCAGGCACAGACCACTGGACATCCAGGGAGAAAAAACAAATCCATCAAGTTGCTGTGCTCCCAGAACTATGGTCTCCTAGAATGTCCAAGGCATGGAAGTCAGAGATCTGGTCATTGTTTCTGGTGGCTTAACCATGTGTTCATTGCAAATCAGCCAGGTCTGTTGCCTTCTGGAGCAAAGTGAGAAGGCCATTCCAGTTGCCTCCATCCTCCACTCAGGGAGGAAGGAAATGGGGCACATATCACTTGTCTTTGCTTCCATACATGCCAACCTGAGCAGGGGACACAGATAAATTGCTTACTGAGGCCTTTGGTAGGGAGAAGAAAATTTCTCAAACACCCCATGTGAGCCATCTCCAACTCCATCTCCAGCATCCTACACCTTTCAACCACCACTGGGTCACTTTTCCATGGCCACCTAGAAAGTTCTTTAGCATCTGCATATGTGCATTTGTGTTATAACACTTCCCTGTCTGCCTTCTCCTGTTGTCCCCATTTACTGTGTGTCCAGGCCCTCCACCGACCCCAACCCCAAGCTTCTTAGGAATAAGAACTGAGTTGTACACTTACTTTTTCTAGGCACTTCGAAAGTGCTAAAGAAACACAATGAGTTGAATTTTAAAGTTACCACAAATAAGTATCTCATTTTCAAATTGTTATGCATGGACTGTTAAAGCATGATTTTCTTAAGCACCCCTGAATTTTACCTTGCAGATTTATTTTAGAACTCTTCAAAGAAAGAGGAAGGAAGGGAGGCAGAGGGTGGCAGGTAAGTGCCCTATTGTTCTTTACTTATATTTTCTTTTATTATTCTAATCTGATGAGCAAAATCTATCAGTTACTAATATAAATACAAATATACATATATAGCTTATACACACACACACACACACACACACACGCACTGATTTCTTTGAAAAAACCTGTCTGCATGAATTTTTTCCAAGAGTTTCATGGGATACATTCTGAGAAGTGAACAAAAAAAATATTTTAAAAATCTAATGTTGCCAAGCATCTTTTGTTTTTCTGGCCTTTGTTTCAGTTCCTAGAGTCCCATACCCTCTGTCAGCATCACTCAATGCAGAGAAACGCAAAGCAGATTAAACCATGCAGCAATACATTAGAGAGCTCTAAGGCCCTCAAAACGGTGAAGATACAGGGTCAGGAGACTGCTATTATTTCTATATTAGTTTACATTGGTCTCTGATTTTGAAACAATTCTCAGTGTTTTTGTCTTGTCTTTGCACTTGCATTTGGTCTGATGTGCGAAGCACGGCTACAGTTACAAAGCGGAGCCGGAGGGAGTTCTCGGTCAGAGACTCAGGGCCTGAGAAAAGGCCAGGTCTGGGAATCACTTGTCTGGTGACTCTTGCCTGGAGGTGGGTTGAAACCCTTAGGGAAATTGGACTTCCACCTCTGACATTTGGGCTTAAGGAACTTCTTAAAAACAGCCCCAAGCTCTGTCTGTGCTGGTCAAAGGACATTTTGCAGACACAGCTAACACTGTCCACCTACTAGTCCTGATGTTGAGTCGAGTGCCTTTCTGATCATCAGCCTCCCACACTCTCTTTGGGTTTCAGTGCCTTCTCTCCCATACTTCACATTTCTTGCACTTGAGGGTTCAGGAAGTGAGACAAGAGTGGAGAATGAAAAGATATAGCTTAAAATAGATAATTTAATTGAAAGCAACCTAAGAGTGAGATAATTAGTCATGCTGTTTCATTTAGACATCACAAGAATCCTACAGGGTAAGCAATTCATGTTCTCTTTTATAAATTAGGAAAAGAAAGCACAGAAAAATTTATTACCTTGCCTTTAGTTTGCTGGACTGTTTACAGGTACAGCTTTGAACCTAGGCTCTGCAGCCCCAAAGCTAGCAAGATTTCCAGTCTTAACACATGCCCAGCTGCTTGAAGTACATACACCCAAACAAAATTCCACTTTTAAAAAGGACAGGAAACCTGGCACAGAAGCAAAAGGGACTCATTCTAGGCTGTGAATGTGTCTAAAATACACGTGAAAAACTCTGGGTCCAAACTCAAGCCTCTTACTTCTCCTTCCCTTCACTCTCTCTTCCTGGGTATAGGCCCGTCCTTGGTCTTAGAAGATTCCATCACAAATGCACAGTTGGTGTTCTAGATATTTCAGACAACTCAATATCAAATTTTTTACCAAGGATAAGAATATCAGGCAAGCATGCTTAGGCAAAAAGAGAGAGAGAGAGAGAGAGAACTCATGGACACAGACAACAGTGTGGTGATTGCAGGAGGTGGAGGTAGAAGAGGGTATAAGGGGGGCAAATAGTAATAGAAAAAATACAATAAAATTTTTTTTCAAAAAACCTTACCAGATAATTTTTTTTTATTTTTTAATTTTGCTATAAATCTGGAGGCCATAATCAACTGCTTTTAAATTCTGCTGTAAGTCTATACTGGTTCTTTGCACTGAGCAAAGAGAGAAAACTATATTGCCACAGTTTATATAGAATAATAGGCATGTCTATTTCATAAAAACAAAATTCTCTTTAGCTGCTATCCTCACCTGATGATATCAGATACATGCCAGGAGTGAGCCAGCAATTTATTTCCCTTCAAAAAAATTTTTTTGTCCTTGTTGGGCAGACGGGGTGGAAGGAGAACAGAAAGCCACACCACCAGTCACATCTGGAGGCCAGGCCCCCGAACCAACTCAGCTCGGATAACTCGTCAACTGGTCACAGCCTATGAGATCAGAAATGATACCTTTCAACTGGAACATTTTTCTCAGGGTAAATTCTCATGACAACCCAAAGATATTGGAGTCAGGTTTGCAACTGTGGTTAGAAAGAAAAGTATTCAAGTCACCTGTCTCCACTTCTCAGGGTCATGTGCTAGAAACAGTGTCTGGCATTTGGTCTGTGTACACTGATAAACATTAGTGACACCCCACTTTGACTGGTGAGGGCTGCAAGCCCCCCCACCAGGGGAGAAGGGAGTGTGGGTGAGCTCCTGCTTTTTGTAGTGTCCTGATAAAGTCCAGCCTCCCCCCAACCCCCAACAATCACAATGTCTCTCCTCGTGCCTCCTGAAAAAAAAAAAAAAGAACAGGTCTCAGACCACTGGATGCCCCACTTAAGTGAAGTTGTGTCAGAGACTGGATCCTACTCTGTGCGTCCACAGTGACCGGGGAACTGGGCGTGAAGCCACTGAAGGGGTAAGGAAAATACCTCCCTCCAGTCTCCATAAAACTGCTTATAAAGAAAACAGAAGTAATTATGGGAAAAAATGCTTAAAAACCTAGAGGGCTCTATTAAAATGAACCTCACATGGATTCTAGTTTAAGTTTCCAAGACTCAGGCAAGAAATACTCAGGTTTAAAGCCTTCCTTATCCAAGATACTTGGTATTGCCAGCATGGTTGTCCAGAAGCCTAAACAAGCTCTTCTAGGTGACTGGTGGCTTCTCTTTAGTTTTAATTTACTGCTAAAACAGCCTTAAAATAGCAACAAAGGAAATTGGAAGAGAGAAAAGTCCCCTCTCTTCTACCACAAACCATGAATTTCCTTTTAATTTCATCTTCCCCCTTCTATTCCTTGTCCATGGGCCAACATGATTTTTACATAGTAAATAAATGTCACTCTAATCTCATTGTTAAAAAATATTTTCCGAGTAACTTTAAATATATTAAAATCCCACAGTGAGCAGACTAGTCACACTCCGAGCCATATACCCACCCTGTTAGATCTACACTAAACCTGTCAATTTTTAGACCTAAAGATGCCTTATTTGTGCCAACACACCCCACTTCCAAGCAGGTGTGAATGGTCCCCAATCCCCAATAAGATAGAGCTGGACCACAAACCACCCACACATATGTGCACCAGCATGTTGGGTGTCGTCTGTCGGCTCCTCCAGGTGCACTCTCCACCCTTCTCCACTCTGCCCAGGAAGGCTGACACTCATGGATGTGGTCTTAGGCTCCCTTGACCTCTGGCTTCTAATTGAGGTCAGCCAATGGGAGGCACCATCAGGAGATCAGAGGGCAAGGGGAGAGTGAGGTCAGGTTTTTTTATCCTCCAGCTCCTTTCCTGCTGGGGCTCCATGGATTGGACACACCCTTCTCCTGAGGGCCACAGGCTCCTCTCCTGCAGCCCACTCCTCCAGCTACAGCATCAGCTCTCGGGGCTCAGTAAGTGCTCCCTCCTCTCACTCCTGCAGGCTAAGGGAAGTAAGACAGCCCACTATTCTGGTTTCCTTTAACTGTGCCCAGACCTTTGTAATTAGTCCCTTCTCTTGGTTCACCCTCTTGAGTACGCCATCGGTTTCTACTGGGACCCTGACTCATATACCAGGCAATGCAGGAAGTGATTGGCTGAACACGACATCATTTCCCCATTTTGTTCTGGGTATAAAGCTAATGGAGGGGGTGCCGGAGAACAGAGCATCCTGTAGTCCTACAGCAGGAGAACATTAGAGAAAAATCAATGAAATAGATGGGATCCAACACAATCTTGTGGAGGGCCTACCACCTGCCTGAGAACTATGCTTTGCCCTGAATCTCAAGGCCGCTCTGAGATGCCAGCAGCCATACATGGATGGAGGCATGACTCTCAGGTACCTCTGTGCTCCCCTTTGGGTCCTCTCAGCCCACGTTTTACTCAAACCATTGCTGTGGTAACCAGCTGCACATAGGTGCACCTAGCAGCCTCTGCTGTATCCAAGATCCCTCATGTTCTGCCAGGATGTCTCTGACACAGCAGCAGCATGGGACACCTTGACACTCACATGTGCACAAATCTGGAAGTATGGCGAAGTTAATCCCATGGGACAACCGTTGACCTATGGAGCATGGAAGCCAATGGACAAATCCTTCCCTTTTCTGTCCCTTGGGTGGATAATTCAGAGATGCAATTTCCACAGCTCCTTGCGGGGTTCCCAGTGGGACTGAGTCCCAGTCACCCATGGAGGGGACCAGCTCAATAACGTGCCTTTGCCTTGGCTGTCCCTCTTTGCCTGTTTCACTATTCCCAACCTCCTACAAACACAACACACACACACACACACACCCCTACACTTCATGAAATAAATTACCTGCACACAAGCCCTTCTCTCTGGCTCTGCAGAGAGAACTCAAGCCAAGATGGGTGGCAAGACTTCCTTATTGGAGACAGGACAATGAGGAAAACACCTCCTTCTTATCATGCCTGCTTAAAATTCACCCCCCATGTTCAATGACTTGGCCAGCAAACCCCAGGGTCTTTAAACCTTCCCCAATGACATAAAAATGTGTCCAGGCAGAGCCACGCTCCGCAGTAGCTACCAGGTAGTTTTAGATGACCTAATCCTTTATCTCAGTCCCTTATCTGCTCTCTTTCAGTAGGGAGAATAAACCAACAGTGGACATACTAGAAAGTCCCAAAACCCACCTCCCTGAATGTGAAGGCAAAGTACCCCAAATGTCTCAAGGAAATGCATGAAACTTGATTTCTGCAATTTATCTTCTGACTACTCTATTTGCCTGATGCAGAAAGAATCACTTCCCCACACTTCAGTTTTTTTTAAAGTTATCTATCCAGCCTACCTCAAACTTTTCAGTTATTTGTTCAGCCTGTTCCCAGAAATTCTCTCCAGTACAAGTAATCTCTTTAAAAAATTCTTTCCTCTTCTAAAAAGTCAAGAAATGACTCCTTCAGTAGGCTTTTGGATATGAAAGAAAATAAGCTGGTTTCTTATATCATTAGCCCAGAGGATGCGGGGCGGTGGGGAGGAACACTTGACGGGAACAGGTGAATTGGGGGGAGCAAGAAAGTAGGGGGAAAGAGCAGGAAAGTGCAGTGTAGTGGTGAGTACTGAGGAAAAGGCTCCAGCACTCAGGAAGTTCTATTCCTACAAATGTCAAACGGAATAACTTTAAGCAAGCCACTTTGCATTCCTTTAAGTCGGTGAGATTCTTTTCAGTTCATTCGTCTGCTAAAATGAGATCAAATTCCACTTATCTGGGACAAAAATCAATACCAGAAGACTTCACACGTATGAATATGCCTGGGACTACAAAAAAAGAAGCTAGAAACTCTGATAGGATGATCTACCGGGGTATCTCACCAATTTAATATCCAGCTTCAAATAAAAGTATGCCACTTTTAGGTAGTTTTCCAAATAAATCCCTTATGGAGGAGGTATGTATGGGGTTCAGATTCCTAATGATGCTGGTAGGTTATAACGAACAGGATTTCCAGTTCTTACTGTCTTCCTTAACTTTATAAGTCAGCCCCTGGGCATGCCTGAAATTCCCGCCTCTCCTGCCTTTGTTATTTTATCCAGCAATAAAGCCCTGTGCCCAGGGCCACACATGGGGCTGAGACAACATCACAGGCCCTAACTCTGCGGAAAATGGTCTTTCAGCAGCAGCATCTGGCTTCTTGGCATGTTCCCCCAGCTGTTGCGTTGACAGCTCTGAAGTTGCTTTTTACTTTGTCATATGGTTCGGCTGCTAATGGGCTGTCTCTTCTTGCTTGTCCTCCTCTGGGTCATTTTTCCTTCCAAACTCACACTGAGTTCCAAGAAAACTGCACACCCTGACTCCTTAGCAGGAAATCCCCCGTCCCCAGCAGCCATGGCATTCAGAGAGCTGGGCATCCCAAGTGGGAGTCCACAGCACCAACACTTCAAGGGGAAACAGTTCATGACACTGTTGGGTACATTTACTCCACGAGAAGTGTTGGGGAGTGGAAGGCCTACAAAGGGGTGATTAGGTGACTTGACAGGCACAGGTGGTAGACTAATATAAAGCATTATTTGTCTTCGTGTTTACACAAGACGGATCACCATAGTACCCAGGGCTTAAACAAGCACATAATTCTGACACAAAAGGCCACAACGAACTTCTCATAATTGGTAATGCTATTGGATTCCAAGTATATTTTCCTCTTGGTGCCAATCTGAATACCCAAATGTGAAATTTAGCACCTGCACGTGGCCTCTCAGGCTCCCAGCTCTGGCATCAGCAGTCTGTAGAGTCTCTGCATACGCTGCAACAGTCCAGATGAGGGCTGGATGTCCAAATAAGAGCTGCTTTCCTGGAACTCTGTGAGTGGCTGAAGAAACCAGCATGCAGTCGGCTTCCCATTCAACCCTCCTAGGGATATCCAGGGTCCGGTGCAGTACACTGTGACTTTGAAAAAGACCAGAAATCAGCCAAACGTGTGCCTGACTTTCATGGGTCCACAGTCCAGGCTGCCCCACACTGTTGAGCAGTCTGATTTCAGCAAAGAGATGACTGGGGGACATAGGACAAGGATAAAAAAACTCACAAATTTAAATCACCCCAAATTTACATGACAGAAAGCTGTAGGAATATTTTTAGAATATAAAACACAAATCACTGGCCCTGATTGGGTGGGTCAGTGGGTTGGAGTGCCATCCCATGCACCAAAATGTTGCAGGTTTGATCCCTGGTCAGGACACATGCTCATACCTAGGCTGCAGGTTCAATCCCCAGTCAGAGTATGTATGGGAGGCAACTGATGGATGTTTTTCTTTCACATCTCTCTCTCTCTCTTTCTCTCTCTCCCCACTTCCCCTCTCTCTAAAATCAATATACTTATCCTCTGGTGAGGATTTTTAAAAATCCCTGAAATAACTACAAAGGAGTTTCCAGAGTGATTGAAGAGTGTTGATTGAATCCTAAAAAGTGGAGCAGAGTCTGGTCGAGTAAAAGAAAGTGACAAGAAAATGATTTGATGATGAAGAAAGAGAAGATGAGGTGACACGATGGCAGCAAAGCAAAGCCTAAGACAGAATTACATGCATGATGTTGGAGTTTTTTATTCAGGAGAAATTCAGGGGGCCTCTGAAGCACTGATTATGCAGCTAGAAGCCATTTTTCGCTCAGCTCCCTCATTCTTCCAGCTGACACCCTCTTCCAACCCCACCCACTCTTTCAAAGAATATTTGAGCTCCTGAGCTAGGTCCTAAGGAAAACTGAAATGTGAAGAAGACTCAAGGTCCCTGCCTTCAGGAAGTCAAGTGTAATGGAGGAGTGAGGGTAAGTATATATGAAAGTAAGAGGCAGTGTGGCACTACTCCCTTGCATTGTATAACATGCCACCAACATCCTAAGGAAAGAGAGGTCACTTCCAGCAGGGGGAGGGGGTCTTCAGGGAAGAACTGACACCTGAAACTGACCTAGAACTACAGATAGGATGTCAGCAGGTAGAGGGGTTGGAGAGCACATTTCAGCCAAACAGTGGGATATAAATAAAAGCACAGAGGTAAAGGGGAAGGCAACAGGAAGATTTGCTTAGAATAAAAGGATATGAGGGGCCAAAAAGGGACATGAAGGTAACTTGATGCAATTTAATCTGGGAAGTTGGGCTGAAAAATATCGCTGAATGCCTTGAATGACCAACTATGCAGGCTGAACACTCTTTTGAGTCCATAGGAAGAAAACCATCACTATATTAAATGTTGAACAGAGAGTGATGCAATCAGAGCAGGGCTTTAACGGAAGCTTTACCTGGCAGCAGAGTTCCTGTTACTGGAGATGCTGGAGACGAGTACCCAGACAGATCAGCAGGTGAGAGGCAGCACGGGGCTGGACTGCAGTCGTGGCAGTCGGAATGGGAAGTCTGGGTCGGATGCCAACAAGGCCAGGCCACCTTCTGAACAGGGCAAGAAAGAAGCGGGAAGAGAAAAGAACAAGCTGAGGTTTTAAGAAGAGAAACAGGGATGCGGACCAGATCAGACAGAAGAGGCATGAACTTTACTGCCACACATGAGATCTGAGGTGCTGGTGGAATATCCAGCTGGAGACGGTTGCTGGGACATGAGAGGAGGCTGTCGCCGATGTGGGAGGTTGGGTTGGAGAGGATGAGCTCTGGGGTCCTGCAGGCCTGGTGGCAAGTCCCAGCTCTTCCTTTAGTATCTTCTACTATGTGACTCGAAACAAGTTAGTAATCTAAGTCTTACAAATGGGATAACAACAATATTATCCCCAGCTTCATTGTGAAATTAAATGAAAGAATAGATGTTAGCACACTATTGAGGACACAGTAAGCCATCAATGAATGTCTATTGTCCTTTTTCCTACAGAGCCAGTCCCTTCAATTCAGCGTCAGCTCAGTTCCCCATACTGCACCACAGCCTTCCTCCTGCTCCTTTGCCGCCGAGGCCCTCATGTGGCTTGGTGTGGAGCCCCACCGGGAGTTCCCTGGGGTCTGCGCCACCCTGGGCCTTGGTTGATCCACCCAACTCATGAGCCCCTAACTCTTCCCTATGACATACTCAAGCCTTGATAAATGCCATGTCCCCCAAACATGCCTTCCGTCACAGATCCTCACCCTGAATGCACCGTCCACTGCTGCCCACGTCCTGGTGGGATGATTTGTTTTCTAACCTGGGGTCAAAAAGAGGGGAAATAGGCCCCCATCTCAGCCAGAAGGCTTTGACTTCAAGTCTTAGACAATATATTTCCTTTCTATAAAAGTTGTAAAACATTAGGATAATGTTACGGTTTTACTGCCCCTCCTTTGTGCTCCCATAGCACTTTGTCCATCTTTCTGTGACAGAATTTATCACGTTGCGTTAGAGTCGATTATGTGACTGCCTTCCCTGCCGGGCCACGAGCTCCTCCAGGGCAGGGACCAAATCTTATTCATCTTTGTTTCCCCAAGCCTGCCATAGGTGTTCAATAAATATTGAAAGAGAGTTAACAACAGCTTACATCTGTACAGGTCCGTATGTTTTGCAAAGGCCGCTGAGGGAGACGATGGAATCTGGCCCTAGAATGCTAAGCTGTAATTCTTCTCTTGCTCAATGCACCTTGAGTAAGTACAGCCATCAACATGGGAAGGAATAGCAGGACCACATACCAGTTTTAAAAAGCAGCAGTTACAAAACTTTGGGGTTTCACTAATCACTTTTTAAAATAGCCTTTTAATTGGGGGTTAGCAACATGGTGCTTCCAACTACTTACTTTGCCAAGTAGGTACATTAAAGAAAAGCAATCATCATCAACTGCTACTCTCTACACAAATGGAAGAATAAGCTCCCCCACCAAAAAACAAAGTAGCATAAACATTACCCTAAAATAAAGGAAAACCTTTTAAAAGAATAAACGTAGCTTTAGGAAAACCTCGCATAACCACCTGCTTTCCCTCATTTCACCAAGGACAGTGGACAGGCACCACGGCTCACGCTGGACAACCACAGTCCGGGACGGTGTTTCTCAGGCTGCAGCATTCTTGGGTGTCTGACATTGCTCTGTTAGAAATTTTTATATTAAAATGTATACATATATCACATAAAATTTACCATTCTACCCATTTTTAAGTATTGTGCAATCACCACTAGAGTCTCTAGAACTCTTATTTCCAAAACTGAAATTCTATACCCATTAAACACTAACTCCTCACTCCTCTCTCTTCCCAGCACCTGGCAACTATCATTCTACTTTCTGTTTCTGTGAATTTGACTATCCTAGGTGCCGCATATAAGTGGAATCATATTTGTCCTTTTGTGATTGGTTGATTTCACTTAGCATAATGTCTTCAAGAATCATCGATGTTGTAGCATGTGCCAGAATCTCCCTTCTTTTGAAGGTGGAATAATACTCCATTGTATGCATATATCGTATTTTATTTATCAGTTCATCCACTAACAGATATATGAGCTATTTCCATCTTTTGGATATTGGGCTCTATTAGAATTTTTAACTTATTTCTTTCCCATGATAATAACTGCAAGTATATAACATAAGAAAATTCTGGATCTCCTTGCTGGTGATCTCCTTACAGCTCAACCCTGCTCTGGGCTGACCAAGCCTGGTTCTGCCTTCCCACAGTATGTGGCCCACAGGGGCACTTCCCAGTCAGAGTCTGTGGTCCCTCACATTTAAACACACTGGTGGAGGAATCCAGGCTTCGCCAGGCATGTATAATATAGGCATACAGTACTTAAGACAACCTTTGCCATAACAGCCTATATTCCTTTTATAATGTGAGCTAATGTGTTGGGTGGCCTCTGCCTCTGTACGTAACTATTTGTGCCAGTTCATTACCATAAGTATAGGAGCAAATAAGAAATTAAAAAATATTTCTAGTCCTGATTCCAACAATCACTGAATCAGACAGGCACTTAATGCAGATTTTCAACGCACTGTGATACAAAGCTTATGTTCTAGGACAGAAGACACCTTCACACGATTAACTAACACCTCACTCAAGTCAGTATTTGAAAAATTGATTCTTGGCAATCTTAGATTTAATATGAGGCCTGACTTTCCTACACTAACCAACAAAGCCTTGAAGTTATTCATCTTTTTCCTACAACTCATTTGCATATACAGAAATTCTCTGAACTAGCCCTGCTGAAGTTAAAGATACAGATTAAATACAGGACTGGATCTCAAGTTTGTGTTTCTGGTATGAATCAGGGACTTGGGCTTTAGCAAAACAACACCATCCACTCTATTTGATGAATTGTATTGGTATTTTGAGTAGTAAGATTTTGTAAGCATAAGGAATAAGTGACCAATGTTATGTGTTATGTTAGAGTATAATAATAAAAAGAACATGTCGACACCAGGGGTGCACGCAGACAATGTGCATTTCTCAGGTTTGAGAGGCACAAGTTTTGAGATCTATTCCTGGAATGCTCCCCCTCACGTAGAGAAACGGTGGGGCAGGTCAAACCAATTAAGTGTTCCTAAAAACAGAGCTCGCCAAATACCATGGCTGCAGAATAACAACACCAAAAGCCAGCCAGCAGTTTAGAGTGCAGCACGGAGAGGAATGACCCCGGGGGACACCAAGTTAAAAGCTCGTATTTCACTTCCCGGCGCAGCCTTTCCTTTCAAGCCGCGACCTCTATCGCAGCCATTGAGAACTACATCACACTACTCCCCGGGGCAGGCACTCTCCTCCGGCTTCTGGGCCAGATTGCAGCCAAATGCCCTGCCAGGCACTCCCGCGGGATAGTCAGACATTTGCCCTAGGATCTATAGTACCATTTGACCTTATTTATGCTGAGGTAAACACACCACCTGTCACCTCTGAAAACGCAGCCTTAGAGTCAAGCACATCTGGAATCAGCCTATAAACGTAGCCCTGAGATTAATGTTGAACAAGAAGTAAGGCTAAGGTATTCTGCCACTGATTTCCACTTACTGACAATTCCCACTCAGCATCAATATTCGGCTTCCACATGTGGACACCTGACTGAACACTTCCCCATCAGCAGCACTACACTTGCATTGGCCGAAAATGAGCTTCTGGACAACTTGAAATACATCTCAGCTTTGTGTGAATCCCAGGCATGTGTTTTCTCTTATCTAAGTGCCCTCTGTGGGCAGAATCAGAAGTGATGAAGCGAGGCTCAGATGTTGGGCTGCACAGTGTGACAAGGCTCACTCACAGGACTGCCTTGGGCATATTTGGAGACTGTCCAATTTTTACCTCTTATCATTATGGTCACGGTAGGAATTGGGGCCATAAACTGAACGCCTAGAAACTCATAAATGCACAAGAAATGTCCAAAGGTGCCATCTTCCCCGAGAAGGTTAAACCTCCAAGAAGCCAAAAAGAAAAACAAAGGCATGAAATGTCGTCTTGAAACTCACGGAAGTACACCTACGTTTGAGGAAGGGTAAGTAACGTCATACGCAAACCCCTTTTCGCAAAAGTGATCTTCCTGTCAACATATGGCAATGAACCCCACACGTCTTGAGTCTTAAATGCAAAATGCAATTACCAGTAACCCTAGTTGTGTGACTCATCTGTTTGCTCGGTGGCACTGACTACCCAACTGAGATGTCCTGTTAAGGACAAGACAGACTGCTGTTCCTTAAATGAAACGCATTTCATTTCTCACCTAAGCATAATTTGGTGGTTATTTAAATAGTGCCTCTTAGTCACAGCTCCTGTGGTCTGTGCCAGGATTTAGCAGCATAATGCGATTGTATCACAAACATCCTGGCCCTCCTCACTTTACCCCTGAAACCAGTTTTCGTGACTGAAGCTGCTATCTTTGCAGCCTTATCAGCCTCTTCTCCCCTTCCGACTGTGGATCTGATCTCCTGCCCGACATTCCTCCGTTGCTGTCTGGCTGAGGGCATTTCCCCTTGCTGCCTAACAAACAGGTTCTGCAGCCCATAGGCTTGGGTCTTGTTTGTTTCCAACACAAGTGCACCACTTTCTGGGAAGTTCCTAGTTGTTTCAGGGAGCTCAGCTTCCCGTTTGTCGAGGTGAGCGTCCCAAAGTTAATGTGAGATCAGCTGAATCTCAAAAACAATTCTGCCTCCCCAGAGACACTGGCTTTCAAAGAGCATTTTACTGTGTGCCTGTACGTTTGACAAGAGTGAACAGGAACAAAAAGAGGAGTCCTCCAAGACTACTTCATGCCATTTTTCATATTCCTATCTTAACTTCAATCCATCCAAAGTGATGCCAGTTGGTCTTATATTCGCTAGCTCTTACTAATGCACTCTTTCCACTCCCACCGTTAGAACTTCACTCTTACCTCAGTACCTGTAACTGAGTATAAGACAGTCATCAGTCTTCCTATTGACAGGTTTTTCTATTCATTCTTTCCCTCCAGGCTTGACTCTTAGGCATGGAATTTAAATACATGAACACAGATACCTACACACCTCCCAAAGCCAACTTTGCTTTAATCTTCCTCCAAGAAGTAGAACACTGTATGTCAGAACCAGAGCTGGTAAAGGCATATCTAAGTCAACCTTTTCTTTGGCTGTCTTTCAAAAAATTGTTTAACACAAGATATGCTCTTGAGCTAGAAAAAAAATAATTACACATGATAACCTTAGAAAGCAGCTACTTGCTTTGCCCAACTAACATCACTGCACAACACCACGACCTCGTGTGGAGTGCTGTGTTGTCTCCAACTCCAAGCCAGCAGCACGCCACCAAAATGGCTACATTGAGAATAAATTAATTTCAATGGGACAAAGCCATATTGAAAGGTTCTATTGTGTATAAGTAGAAAGTTGGTACAATTCTCATACACAACAAAGACAGGACAATTATGAAAAGTATAATGCATGACACTGTCTTCTGTAAAATAACAAGCAGTGCCAGTTATTGGTCCTTAGCCTCACCAACTGATTTCTAATAGCAGCACCTGCTCTGGGAATCACGTTTTCAGTCACAACGAACGAACCGTCCTGAGTCACACCATCCCTCCACTCCCCAGAACAATGACATTTATAAGAGGGTAGCCTGTGCAATTGAAGTATGTATTTTTCTCTAGGCAGAGCTAACTAGAACCATTAACCACTAACACCATTAACACCAGATTACCTAGAGAAACCAGCTCAGTCAGCTCCTACCCTATTCCCATCAACAAGCAGATGAAACCTACTTTTCTTTTAAAACCTGTTAAAAGAGGCACATAAGCAAGCCCAGATGCAGGCCAATGGGCAAAAATACAGTCTGGGCCCCATGGAGTGGGTCCACAGATGCACGGTGCCTAATAAAAAGTGACAACATAACCCAAAGAACACATACTTCAAGAATTTTGTGAGCTGAAGTTTTTTAAGCTAACTGAAAGGCTGCCAGAGGCTGTTGCTGTAGAATTTATCTACTGGGAGTGTGGTATTAACATTACTGTGGAGTCTAGGAGGGATGGATTCTGTTAACTACCCACTTAAGAACTCCCACCACCAGCAGATGTTAAGATAATGATCAGCACATCTTCTTTTCCAAGACGTAAGCCCACAAAGATCAGCAAGGGATTTCTCCCTATTTCCAACGTGTGCAAGTGGCATCATCAGAAAGGGGTCGCCTGCTTTCCTCAGCCATTGTCTGCGTCTTCATGGTGAGAAATAACCATGGTCTGAATCTACAGTGAAAACTTTGTTCAAAGGAATCTCCTTGTGTAAAAGTGACTCTTCCTATTATAGTTGTTTCTTGCCCCACCCCCCAGGTACTTGAAGCATCTTTTCTAAATCAGCCAACACCCGGAACTCTCCCTCTCACTGAAACAAAACTCTCAATTGCCTTGGGCCTAGGTTCCCCATCTGCAATGTGAAGTAATGGCAGTTCCTCCCAACTTCCAGGAATAAAAACTGCAGAAGGCCCTTTTTGTATCCGAGTAATTATTTCAATAATAAGGATTCTTTTACCTTCATGTGTCTAACACATGAAACTCAACATGCATAATGTATTTGAAATAAATACATTCCCAAGATCTTTGGGGGACACAGCAATGCCAATCCACGTAACCGGGTGTTTATCCAGAAGAGAAGTAACTTACTTCATGACATACAATAAATCCATGGGGAAAAAACTGAAAAGCTCTCTACCATTTGCTTCTGTCCTACTTTCAAACTACAGAATACCCACTTAACTGAACGGGAAGCATCTACTCCACGTTAGTCCTCTCCCTTTGAGTCTTCTTTAAGCTATATCATAAGGAAACAAATTACCACAGCATGAGTGGTATGTGATAGATTCAAATCCCAATTCCAAAACTGAAAATTTGTCTAACAGCCAGAACTTAAATTCAGAATTTTTATTTTTTTAAAAAAGACCTGCAAAATTCGTCTTGCCTTCCCCATAAGAAATTCAGTACCTAACGCTTCCCTATAAATAGTTGTCAATAAACACAACTGCTGCAAATGTATTCAGTAAATGTTAAGGTCAAAGGCCTTCACTGTTTATTGCCTTGTAAACTCAAAGACAAGTGAATTTATTGCTTGAATGAGTTTCAGGGTATTGGCCTTCATAAAAGTTCTGAATCCCAGGTACAAAATGCTCCATCAACTCACACCAAAGCTATTCTGCACAGAAGTTAAGAGACCGCCCACCATTGGATTCATAATTCAAACATGTCTTGGGAAGTGTATTGTTCGCCATGTTGCATAGATCCCCATGGATTAGTGCTGAACTGTGCCTGTCATTATTACAAGAACTTGCTTCAGCCAAACTATAAATTGCTGCTGCTTCTAAAACAATATCACGGCCTTGCCTGCCAATGTAAACTCTCCAAAATGTAATAGAAAATATGTCAAGAATTGAAGAATGTGTAACTTTTATGTAACCTTCACAAAAGGAGGATATCTATAAATTCCTTGATATAAAATTTGTCAAATCTAAAAGAAAAAAATCATATGAAATCACATAGGGGTGTATGGACTATTTCAGATAATTAATTTTTTATATTAATCGAACCCTAATTTTTCTAAACTTTCTACCTGTCATTTGGCAACCTTACGAATCGATATGCCTAGCATGGGCAGCAAAAAGGAGACATCATAAGGCAATTATTAAATGTTACTTTTAGAAATTCCTGTAAAAGAGTTAAAAGAGTTAACACTTATATATTTGTATAAAGAAAGCCAGAATCTGGTCTCTAGGACTATTGAGCTTCACACCTTGAGGGAGCACCACAACAATGTAATATGCAAAGGGCACGGTATTACTACCAGAAATACAGTAACCATCGTGAAGTTTAAAATAAAACATTGAACTTGAACCACTGATGGTAAGCTAAAATCATCTCAGACTTCTGATACCCCTTCTGCCATGATGGCTATACCCTCCAAGGAATGTTGATGAAATTGTATCTTATATAAACCTGAATTAAAATAACATTAAATATCTTCCAACTGTAAAAATGTGGTATATTAAAAATGTCCCACATGCACTAATCCCACGATAAAATGCAGGTTTGGGCTTGATGTTGGATTATATCAACTTTTGACATTACCTAAGGAAGAGCTGAATTCATGATCTATTTTCTCCCATGTGAAGTACTAGATTATATCACTGTCATCCTTGATAAATTCCCTTCATCCTAACAAACACAAAGCAATCTCCAATTTTCTCCAAAGCACTGTCTTAATCAGGAGTTTCTTCTCTACACAAGATCATAATAGCATAATTAGAAGATACTAAGGTACGTTTTTGTTATTTTTTTATCAAAATAGCTCAATGAAAACTAAACAGATGACTTACTAAGTGTCCTATGTAAAAAACAAATGCATTCTTTAAGAAACATTGGTTTGGTATCTGCCTGCATTACTGAGATAAGTAAAACAAGAGCTCAACCCTCAAGGAACTGAGAGACCATCAGGTGGCATCTGGTGTGTAAGCAGATGATCGCAATGTCACAGGGCAACAATAGAGGTCCTTCAAATGCCTAGAGAGTCCCAGGGTGAGAGGGCCAAGCAGGAAGTGATTACCTGTACATCCTTTTTGTTTTGTTTTAAGTACTTACACCTCATCCCCCCCCCCATAAAAATGGCCATATAATGAACTGAAATTCAAATTATTTTCATGCTAAAAGACTCCCTATTCCGGACAAGATGAAAATAATGTACATGTCTATACGACACGCTGGCTGGCAAGTCTGGAGTCTACACAAGCTGAAATGGGTTAACTTTTAGAAGAAAATATCTTCTGGAAGGCAATATAAAAGTTCTACTCCTTATACTCTTATAAAAGTTATATATATTGGGCATTTATTCTAGAGACATGAAAACTTACATTCACACAAAGTCTGTGCACAAATCATCATGGACTCTTTATTCAAAATAACAACAACAACAAAAAAAAAACCCAACTAGGAATAGCACAAGTGTCCTTCAGCCAGTGAATGGTTAAACAAACTGTGGTTCATTCATATTTCTCAGCAATAAACAGGAATGAACTACTGATCCTCGCTCACACTTGGATGAATATCCAGGGAATGGTGCTGAGTGGGAAAGGCCATCATAAAAGGTTGCATAGTGTATGATTCCATTTATGTAATGTTTTTGAAGTCAGAAAATTTTAGAAATGGAGGGCAGATTGGTGGTTGCCAGGGATGGGAGGGCGGGAGGGGCAGCTGCAAAGGAGCGATGTGAGGACTCTCCTGGTGAGATGTTCGGGGTCTTGACTGTGCTGGTGGATGCATGAACCTTGTGGTAGATGCACAAGGGGTAAAACTGTACAGAACTAAATCCATGCACACACGTGTGAACACACACACACATACACTCACAAGTGAGTACAGGTAACACCAGGGAAATTTGCACAATACTGGTGGACTGTATCTACATCACTCTCCTGGTTGTGATTTTACTCTAGGGTTTGGCAAAATGTTGCCATTGGGGGAAACGGGACCAAGTGTACGTGGGATCTCTCTGTACTATTTCTCACCACTTCGTGTGAATCTATAACTGTGCCAATAAAAATTTTAACTGAATTTTTAAATTTTAAATTAAAAGTTATGTTTGTGATATATTATTAAGTGATGTGGGCACAATGTGAGCGATTCACTATCATGTACAACATTAACATGAAAAGAAAAGCATCAGCGAGCATCTCTGTCCTCTCCCCCAAAACACGCCTTGCACAAAGCTGGATTATTCAAGGATGCAAGAACCCTGCCTTGCAGTGCTTCCAGACTGCGTCTGAATACAACTGGTAAACCTGAATTTTCTAAGAAGCTGCTGGGGGACTATTCCTCATTTAGGAACTTTGCCAGAGGGCAGTGAGAAAGACAGATTTAATTTTCAATCTGTTTTGATAGCCACAATAGTAGATAAAGAATCCTCATTAACAACTTTCCTGCTGGTACACCCTAGCTTTCAATTGTAAAATAATACTGAATCTAAGACATCTCAGGACATATAGGCATCAATTGAAATAAAGTGCCCTGCATCTAGAAATAGGTTAATTATCTGATGTTGATTAACTGATGCTGAAAGAGATTAGAGAAATTCCGATGCCTAAAAGTCTGCTTCATGCCTGTTCCACGAAGGGGCTGAGCCCCTGGCCACACTCTGACACAAGAAAAGGCCTCCTCCCTCATCCCCTTAGGCTCTTCAGGATCCAAAGCACTTTTGATAAAGATTGCCTTCATGATCAAGGCATCGATTATACCTGTGTCTTTCAGCACAGGTAGGAGTGTATTTCCGATAAGAGAATTCTGCTTTTGAAAAGTGATCCATAGGCTTTCAAGTAAAAAAATCGTTACCACAGAAACACTCTTTAGAATTAAGCACTCTAAGAAGGAAAAGCTTTTAATGTGTAGAGTCCTTTATCCATCCTAAGTCCACGAAAAATCATACCATGCTGGCCATTTACTGACATAACAAAAAATAGTTATGTCCTTCTATGAACCGAAGTAGGAAAGATGGGATGAAAAACGTGCGATGAATAAAAGCTCCAGTTCCAGCCTTGCTTCGTGGCTAATAAGGCGAAGGGCCTCTGTTTGCAAGTAGTGCACAGGAGGGAGGGAAAAGCACAGTTTATAGCCAGAAGGTGAGCACGTGGCTTTGGGAGTGTGACTCAACCTACACTTGTTTCCTAAGCATCAACACGGAAATCACGGTTCCTCCTTTACCGAGTTAGTTCACCAGGCTGTTGCAAAAATCCAATGAGAAAATATATACAAAGACTTTACCTTTTTCAAGTACTCTACAAAGGTAAGGGATTATTGTTAATAGCCTATTAAAAAGTCAAGAGAATACTCCCTAAAACTTAAATTCTAATGTGTGGTTCTAAATCAAAATATTATCTGAATATTCAGTGATAAGAAAAAATGCCAAAAGATGATTTAATTGTTGAACCAATTTTCTTTGAGAACTCATAATTGACCTTGATAGAATTCTACCAGGTACAATGGTTAAGGGTGGGGGGGAATAATTCTAGGATAATCATAAAATTATTTGGTCATAAAATCATAAAATAATGAAAATAGTCAAAGTGAGATTTCTGAAAGGGTATCTTTATAACTCATTAATCAGCTTGTGTTTGTTTTATGGAAATCCTACCATTTGCTTTTTTGAAAACTAAGTTATGCATTTGCAAGAGCTAATGGTTCTATTTTACACTTATGAAAAGTGGAGGCCAAAGGGAATGGATCAAGCCTCAGCACTTTAATACATACAGGCTGATTTCACATAATTAATGCCAGCGCACCTCAGGCAAGAAAATGCCCAACCTGGATGGCACATAGATGGGCAGCCCAGGAGCTTTGCCAGATTCAGAGAAGAGGCAGAGATGAAAGCACTTCTTTCGGCTTATTTGAATTCCTTGCAAATTCAGCCAAATCTTTAGATCCACCCAGCGGCTTAGCTGCACACAGCGACTAGGCAACACTGCCTTCCAGTGGCAACAATATGTTTTAAGATTAAAAAAAACCACAGAGTATATGTAGTATTTCAACTAGGTGGTGTCTGTTTGCCCTTAGGCTCGAGGAAGCACGAAAAGATTATTTTCAAAGCTACAGTGTAGGCACTAATTAAAATTCCACTATTAGTAATACCCTTTCATGGTACTTGTTGAAAAAATTCAGAGCACCTACCTCCCTTTTGCAGATGGGTTTCCACTCAGAGCAATTATGCTATTCAGATAACGTCACAGAATAACGCTGAACTGACTTGAGTGTAGTAATCCTGTATCTCAGCATCAAAAAGATACAGAAAATTCAAAGTGGTGTTTTGCCAGGTGATTGTTCTTTGCAAAGATTGTTCTTATGGACTCATGAAAATTCCCATTTTTCTCTGATTAAAACAAGTCCACCATTCCTTTCCTAAGTTTGCCATATGTTCCCCCCCAAATACCTAACACAGTATTAAGGATACTCTGGATACTTGAGAAATAATTATCATGTTGCATTGAAGTCTATGCTAACCAGGAAATGTCATTCTCACTTTAAGTCTCTGAGCCCAAAGGTATCTTCCCTAGTTACTCTCCACTCTGAATTCTCCACTCCCGCTGGCCTGTCTGAACCTCTCAGTGAGTTGATGGGATTTATCCTCATTATTTGTATCTATGGCTTTGTTGCCACCTTCCCTGCCTGTCTCATGGCTTCTGTCTCTTGGAATCCACATGTCTCATCCATTCTTTCTGAGCTGCTGTGCCACATAAATATCTTAAGAATTTGTTTCCAAGGAGTCCAGGCCAGTCATACCGAATGGAACCAGGGCGACTCCCAAAAGGCCTGCCTGGTTGGGGGTTGTTAGAAGAGCAGTGATGGATGCCAATATTGTAAAGGTCTCATATACCAGAAGATATCAAAGCACTTCTTGAAAATTTCCTCACTGGTCATCCCAACATCTTTAAGAGAGAACTGGGTGGGAACAACCAAGACATACAGAAGTTTCAGAAATGTCTCCTAACTGGTGACTGGTCAAATGCAATAATAAATCCGTGGCATACTATGCAACCATTAAGATGACAATTTGGATAAATATTTATTGAGATAGAAAGGTAGCAACAACATACCATTGAGAAGACAAATTTAACGCGCAACATGATGTTTCAGTAAGTGTGTACGTGTGTGTGTGTGTGTGTGTGTGTGTATGTGTACGGAGGCACCACCAACCCAAAGCTACCCTGAATTCACAAATACCCATGAGCCCTCCCCCTACCTCACCACTCCCAAATAAACAAGAAATCTATGTAATATCAGTCCTTGAGGGGTTTTTAAGGCTTTTAGACAAACTCTCTAGAGGTGTGCTGGCAAATGTTTAACAACTGGTTCTGTAGGGGGAAAGGCCTGATTTGTGGCATTTGCCAATTTTCTTAGTGTAAATACTCTCAACACGATCAGTTTAAACCACCACCTTGATGTTCCTGAAGGTGGTGATGGGAAGAGTTGCAACAGGCCCGACTGCTCTTGCAAACCCAAGTGAGACGGCCTCCACTGCCCGCTCCCTGACCCCTACTTGAAGCATATTGTAAAGTACAGGCCATTCTTATATAGAGTACATGATAAAATGCATGTTCTTGGTGTTTATTTATTTCATGATGTTGACCTATATTTCTACCCTTTCAACAAAAACCATGTTGCTGCCTGGGTTGATTTTTACTTATTTAAAATTAAAATGAAATAATTTTTATGTTTATTTCCTTACCATGGAGAAGAGCTTTTTAACCATTACACGATATCTAGAAGCCATATGTAAATTTGATAAATTTAACTACATAAATTTTTTTTTAATTGCATGGCAATAAAAAAAGCTTTCATAAGCAAAATTGAAATATAAATGACAAACTGGAAAAAATGGGCAATTTGTTTCTCAGAAACATCATCTACTCTAACATATAATCATTTCTTAACTTAACCCGATAGAAAAATAAGTAATGGTTTCAACTGACAGTTCAAAAAGAAAAGAAGAAGGGAGATGGCTCTTAGATCCCACTCACCCACCCATGCAAGAGAAATGCAACTTAACATTTAACACAGAGATACCATTTATTGACCCATCAGATTGGTAGTTCCAAAAAATGTGAATGCACATGCTGTGAGGCTCTGATGGGGTTAAAATTAGTGCAAATTCTATGAGGATGATAGTCTGAATAATTACCCCACAGAGGTGCCCGCATGCTAACTCAGAACCTGTGAATATGTTACCTTCATGGCAAAAGGGACTTTATAGATGTGGTTAAAGTTATGGATCTTGAAATAGGCAGATGATTCTGAATTACCTGAGTGGGCCCAATATAATCACAAGAGTCTCATAAAAGGGACACAAGAGTGTGAGAGTCAGAGAAGATATGATGATGGTAGCAGAGAGAGATTTCAAGATGCTACACTTCTGGCCTTGAAGGTAGAGGAAGAAGCCACGAGCCAAGGAAAGCAGATGGCCTCTAGATGCTGGAAAGGCAAGGAAGTGGATTCTCTGATAGAATCTCTAGAAGGAATGCAGTCCTGCCAACATCTTGATTTTAAGACTTCTGACCTCCAATATTGTAAGATATAATTTTGTGTTGTTTTAAGTAACTAAGTACGTGGTAATTTGTTACAGCAGCAATAAGAACCTAACAGAAAGAACAATTTGGCAAACTATAAATGTGTATACTCTTGGGTCCAACAACTCCACATATGAAGTTTATCCAAAGTTATATTCACATACATGAAAAAAATGAAGCATGTTCCATGTTGTCTGTAACAGCAAACAGTTGGAACCCATGTAAATGTCCATCAAATGGAGGCCGATTAAATAATGATCCACACAATGTAATGTTATACAAACCATAATAAACAAATGAGAAAATTCTTTATGTCACGATATGACAAGATTGTCAAGGTACAGTAATATCAAAAACAGAAGATGCTTTTAGTACAAGTTCAGTGGGTGTCGTATGCTAACAATTATATGAAATGGGGAGGAGGGAAAATGCATACAGTGCTATTTACAAATATGTGACGCGCATCAGTATCTCTGAAAGAATAAATAAGAAACTAATAGTATTTGTTGCCTATGCAGAAGGAAACTAGATGGCTACACACTAGTAGGGAAAGACTTTTTATCAAATACCTTTTATGTCTTGTTGAAATCAGAATATGCAATATGACTAGATTGCCTATTCAAACATTTAAATAAAAACCAAAAAACATTATAAATTAAACAAGAAGGAAATTGTGTAGCTCGACTGGGGTCATCCACCAAGCCAGTGAAGATACCATCACCAAGAGTGGGTCTCTGCAAACCTCTCTTTGTTTTTAAGGCAGGTGGTGCCATGAGCTCCAATCATTCTGGAACCATGCCATGGATTCACAGTGTTCTCCATGGCCTAGGAGCAGGAAGGGGGAGTGACCCCATAGTCAGGTGGGTTTTGAATGGAGGTGTGTGGTCCGTTCTCGGTCCTGGGAAAGGTTTCTGGAGCAGAGCTGACCTGACATTGTCTCCAAATGCTTTAGGGGTGTCCAAACTGTGATGTCTCTGGGCCACACTGGAAGAAGAAGAGTTGCCTTGGGCCAAACACTAACGAAAACTGATGAGCTAAAAAAGGATTTTAAGTAAATTTATGATTTTGTGTTGGGCCACATTGACAGCCACACTGGGCTGCATGCAGCCCGTGGGCTGAGGGTTGGACACCCCTGCTAGTAAGTCACGGGCAGGACTTCCCAGCAGAAACCTTGTCCTGGCTCAGACACTCTGTGAGTAGGGTTGCCAGACTCAGTAAATAAAACTAGAGGATGCTTGGTTCAGATTTGAATTTCAGATAAATAATGAATAATTAAAAACAAAGAAGTTTTTTAATACAGGAAATGCTTTTCAATTTTTAATTATTTATTGTTCGTTTGAAATTCAAAATGAACGAGGTATCGTATATTTTATTTGACAACGTGGCAGCAGTGGGCCAGCAGGTGAGGACACACAGGCCCGTGTGGACTTGCGTGTAGCCTCCACTCACAGCCACCTTCACTTTCACGACACCGGACACACCCTTCCGACAGGAATGACTAGAAAGCTGAACAGGTTTGCATGATAAGGCATGACTTTGCCCGGGCAGCGTCACCGGCCAAAGCCAAAAGTACATGGCTCCAAGTTAGAGTCAGTCCCTCAGCTCACTTCTGACTCTGGAGTTTCTCCTGATGGCAATGTGCGGAATGCTTTAGAAGAATTTGGAGTGGGTGGGGAGTGTAGGGCAACCCAGAGAAATGTTCTCCCAGAACAGGTAATAAACGTATTCCTTTCCCTAAATACTGTTAAAGATGTTTTTTAAAAAAAAAAAAAAAACCTTAAAAAAAAACCCTTTAAGCTGACCTCCTGCCAAAGTACACATCAATTATACAGCTTCAGTCAGGCGGATGCTCGAGGAAAGGGGGATAATGTTACACCCAGCTGGGCACTTTGTAGTTAGCACAAATGTAATATAAAGCACAGCAGAGTTCGTCAAGTGTCTGTCTGGATTTTCAGTTTTCATTAGCGCTATAATTAAAACCACATTTTCAGCTCTATTACCTGTAACAAGAAAGGAATGAGAAATGAGGTTGTCAAGGTCAGGCTTTTCCAGATATTTATACTGAGTATCTGCAGGCCACAAGTTGTTGAATTTGGTGTAAACCAGAGGGACGGCTAAATGTCACGCAAGGACCCATCCTGTGTGGCTTGAAAGCCACTCTTATGAAGTCACTTCCTTTGAATGGCCACTGGGCCATGGATGTCTACAGCACACAAGGACCAGGGAGACGGGCTGCTGGGTGAATCCACTCTCGGTCCTGGGAGAGGTTTCTGTCCCACTGAGACCAAACTGACCACACATCCTAAACCAGCCCTGAGGGCTGACCTCAGACACACTTGCTGAGGACCAGAATCCTAACAACCTAAAGGCTATGTTCTTCCTACCTTGACTGTAAGTGTGCAAGAGCTGGCTGGATGGGAATGTAAGTGTTAAACCTCCCCTGTGGCACTCCTCCACCTTCGCACACTCTTCACAGAGGCCTCACTGTGGGCAGCAAATGCTGTCAGCTTGGCCTTTGGAACAGATCCAGAACCTGGCCACTTCTCACCACCACCTGGGCCACAGTCCCACCATTTCTCCCCTGAATTCTGGCATGAGCCTCCTTGCTTCTGCCTCACACTCCCTGCTATGATCTGAACACTTGTGTCCTCCCAAAATTTGTAGGTTGAAATACTAACCCCCAATGCAAGGGTATTAGGAGGTAGGGCCTTTGGAAGATGATCAGGCCATGAGGGTGGAGCCCCATGAGTGGGATTAGTGCCCTTATAAAATAGGCCCCAGCCAGCTGCCTCACCCCTCCTACCACATGAGGACACAATGAGAAGACGCCTGTATATGAACCAGAAAGACGATCCTCTCCAGACACCGAATTTCCTGGCACCTTGATCGTGGATTTCCCAGACTTCAGAACTGTGAGAAATAAATTTCTGTTGTTTATCAGCCACCCATTCTATGGTATTTTGTTACAGCAACCAAATAGACTAAGACACCCCCCCCCCCCCACCACACACAGACAGCCCACAGTCTGTTCTCAACAGAGCAGCCAGATCATGTCACCAGTCCTCTAGAGGAAGCCCTCCAACGGTTTCCAGCTATTGAGATTAGTCAGAGTAGCAGCTGGTGCTCTCGCAGCAGCCCTCAGGCCCCACTCCCTCTAGAATTGCGCTTCCCACTATTCTGTGGCTTCTTGAATTAATTGCACTTCCCACTATTTTGCAGCCTACCACTCCATTCCAGGCACAGGCCATCCCCAGGGCCCTGGCACTCCCTGTTCCCTCTGCCCAGTATTCTCTTTCTGCTGTCGTCTATAAGACTTGCTTTTACACAAAAGGCACCTTTTTTTTTCCAGTGAGGACTTTCCTGACCACTGAACTACATAACACATACCTCCAGCACCCCACCCACCCTGCCAAACATGGCACTCCCTAGTTCCCTTGTTGCTTTTATTTTTCTCCATGGCGCTTATCGCCATCTGGCCTATGACATTTTATTTATTTGTTTGTTTGTTTTTTAAATGTCTATCTCTCTTTATTCCCCAGAAAGTAAATTTCTTAGGAACAGCAATTCTGTCTGTGTTTGTTCACTGCTGTATCTCCAGTACTTAGAAAGAGCCTGGCACACAATAGACCTTTAACAAATGTTTGGTGAATGAATGAATGAATGAATGAATGCAGCCCAGAGATGACTCAAGCCAGCACCAAGTGGGTCCTCTTTGGGTGAGTGATCACCAGGTCCCTGTGGCCCACCCAGCCTGGAGTCCCAGAAAGTGCAGGAGCCATCTGCTCGTGAACCCCCATCCCAAAGATGGTTCTCAGGCTAGTGCCTGCTCTCTGGCAAACCTCAGAGTAGCTGAGACACCTTCTCACCCATCAGGACTGCCCTTGGAAAGTCAATTGGTAGTACCTTACGGTAGGTGGGAGCTGACCCCCCTCACTGTGTGGGAGGTAGAAAGTTCTCCAACAATACTGTCCCTCTTTCATTCCAGCCCAACTTCTGTGCAGGTTTAACCCAAGCACCAAGTATTTGGCTCCAGTGATTAGTTTTATGTGACAACTTGGCTTGGCCAAGGTGTTCAGAATTGTGGTCAAATATTATTCTGAATATTTCTGAGGGTATTTCTGGATGAGATTAACATTTAAATTGGTGGACTGTGAGTAAAGCAGATTGCCCTCCCTAACATGGCTTGATCTCATCCAATCTGTTGAAGACCTGAATGAAACAAAAGATTGGCCTAGCCTGAGCAACAGAGAATTTTGCAGCAGATAGCCTTTGAACTTGAACTGTAGCATCAGATCTTGCCTGGGTCTCCAGCCTGCAAGCCCAGATTTTGGACTTACCAGCCTTCTGTAATCATGTAAGTCAATTCCTTAAAATGAATCTCTTTCTTCGGAGATAGACATAGACATGGGCATAAACTTACACATAGATATAGATTAGATATAGATAGATATAGATATAGATATAAAGATATAAACTCACAGATATAGACAGATGTCTCCTATTGGGCCTGTTTCTCTGGAGAACAATGACTAGTACACCACCTAAGCCACTCAGAGGCAGTTCTCTCAGAGATCAAGCCTCCTGCAGGAAACAACCCTATTTCAAGTGCCGATGCTGTGGAAGTTTGAGATTCTGTCACTAATAGGAATTCTTCCCTGCATCCAAGCATGAATGCTTATGCAGCCCTAGCGCATTCCAAAAGTCTCTAGATGGCCCCCTCCCTAGTCCAAAGGCAGCAGAGAATTCCATATTACAAAAACGAATGGTGTGCTGCTGTGCTAAAAATTGCAGGGAGTATTTTTTTTATTTACATCATTGTTGGGAACAATCCTAATGGGTGCACTAGTGTCAATTCATGTATTGCATGCAAACATTACAGCAGCCCTCGGAGTAACCATGTGGCTGAAACCAGAGAAGCTAAAAAGAGAGTAGAATGGTTAAGAAAGTGAGCCTGAGGATTCCAGTCCCTCCTTTGCCACAAAGCAGCTGAATAAAATGTGCCATTCCCTAAGCCTCAGCATTCCCATCTCCAAAGTGGGATAATATTCGTATCTACCTCACAAGGTTGTAGAAAGACCATTGGAATAGGTGAAAAAAATGTAAGTAGTACACACATCCCCATGCCAGGCACGTGACCCATGTTCTGTGAATGCTACCATTATTATTGCTACAGCATGATCCCAACCCTAAAGAGTCTTCTAGAAGCCCAATGCAACACTTTGTTGAGTGAGATTAAATCAGTATGACTCTGTGGGTTGCAAGTGAAGAACAGAAAAAACATGGGGAAGACCTAGAGCCCCAAAGAGCTGTAGCTGGAAATGTAATGAATGGGAAGCTGTTGCGCTGAAACATAGAAGCTTAGATGCATTCTTAGAAGTCATCCTGCCCATCACAGAGGAGCCTCTTCTACAATAGCCCCAGACAGGGTCACACCACCACATCGATCTGCCACAGCGACAGTGAAAGGCTGAGCTCACTCCATGGCTGGGCAGACTGAGCTGGGAAGAAACTCTACAAGTTATTCACAGAGAATAAGTGATAAACAAGTGAGCAAACAAATACATATGTGCCAGGAAGGAAATAAACAGGGTGCTTTAACAGCTCGAAAGAGATGGGTGTGAAATGTGCAGAATAGGCAAGTCCATGGAGACAGAAGGTAGATTGGAGGACGCCAGGGGCCAGGAGGAATGGTGGGGGCAGGGAGGGACTCCTTAATGCTATGGGGTTTCTTTGTGAGGAGGTAATGGAAATGTTCTGAAGGTACAGAACAGTGGTGGTAATCGTAAAACCTTGTGACTATACAGAAACCTACTGAATTGTCCAATTTTAAATGGAGGATTCTATGCCATGTAAAATATTCTTATGTGAATCACAATGCAATTTAAATTTTCTAATTTTAAGGAAAAGCTGGGTGGAAGGGTCTGTTTTAGCTACAACGGAAAAAGGAGAAAGCTGCTCTGAGGAATCTGTATGAAGCAAGGGATGGAGAAATGGGAAAGAGCCACCATGGACAGACACATGGACAGCCTCACTGAGTGGATGGAAGAGCAAATGCAGAGGGTGTTGAGTGTGGACCTGTGGACCCGCTCTGCCTGGTACATAACCTACCCCAGAGTAGGCTGGATGGGGGTGGCGGGGAGGGGGGAGAGAGAAAGAGAGACAAGGTTGATGGGTCAGAAGAGGTTAACATCCTACACGGCCTTGGTAAGCACAGTAAGAAAGGGGGTGAGCAGTCAAATGAGATAAAAAAATCACTGAAGGCATTCATGCCAAGGGGTGCCCTCCTCCCGTTTTTTTAAAAGGTCGAGTATAGCTTCCTGCACACAAAGCATCAGTTACTGAGTGACAGGACCAACACAAGGCATAAAACATTAAAGAGGTTAATTTTCACTGGGTGGGACTTGTGCATTTTTAACAAAAACTGGATACTCTGGCTTCTCATCAGATCATATAGAGGGATCTTTCACCTTCTACCCTCTACTAAAAACGGAACACAAGGACACAAATTTGAAGATGTTTATTCGTAAGAAAAATGTTATAAAAGGTAATATGAAATCAGTACAGATGTACCATCTATTCCACAATGCACCTTATCTCCTTTCCCATAAAATATGTAGTAATAAAAGGATACTTGCCCTCCACCACCGGCTTCTTTTTCTAGTGACAATGGCAACGCTATTAGTAAGATGCGAGCGCCCTCTACGGTTATGAGCCTGGATTGCTCCTTACTCGAATGAAGCTTGAGGGAAAAACATGTCTACTTTTATCAATGGTGTGACTGAAAAATTACCATCCGCCAAGCCCATGCCACCATGATAAGTTAGCTCTTCCAACACATTCCTGAAGACCAGGGAAAATACATAAAAAGGAAGTAAAATCCACAGCTTTCTTGGACAAGTGTAATGTAAACAGCAGAGATTCATTCATCTGTCTGCCTTTTTAGGTAGTATGCTCCCTGCAAAGACCAAAAAGAAAGAGAGAGACTGAGTCTGTGTCTACACCTGCATACACACACACACATGCATATCCTCAAGACTAACCAATGCTCTATTTCATTACATGATTGCAAAGATAGAACATGTGTTTGATGATCTCTTGTGTTCATCAAAATACTTGCTATCAAGGTAATGAAAAGTACTTGCCATAAAATAAAAGAGCAACAAGGTAAGGAGCTGGCTTCCTCTAGCCTGTGACAGTGGCAGGAAACCACCTTTGAACAGGGTATGGCCATGTGTGAAAATGCAGTGGATGTGTGGGAGGGTGACCTTGAGTGAAAAAGAGATGGATGGAAGCGTAAAAATCTGGTATGAGGTGGTAAAAACTAAAAATATCCAAGGAGAGGTATCAAAAGAGAATATCCAGAGAGAGGCACCTACGCCACAGCTGGAGGCAGGATAAAGAAAAGCAATCTGTCCACAAAATTAATGTTGTTCAACCAGAGCTGAGCAGCCTGAAAAATGGGAAATCATAATTTGTGAAATGTTCTTATTCATATGTCCTCCCTCCACAGTCTACTACGCGCTCCCAATATTCTTAGGCAAAGTTTCTTTGGGAAGGAGAGACAAAGGGGAAATGTGCTTGGTATCAAATACAGCATTTGAGTTCAGAATCCATCTGGCTGTGAAACTTGCAGGCCACCTTAAGTACCAAGAATGGAGGATGTCCCTGAGAGTCGCAAGAAGTGTGGGGGAGGTGGTAGAAAAACAGATTCCATCCTGCTTTCCACTGACTAACATGGCCATTAAAAACTGAAATCTGTTCACTAGACAAAATATGGCCAAACATTCCTGCGCGCTCCATCCTTTAAATGGATTTAAATATTGGCCTGTCTTCTCCGTGTTTGTGTTGGTTCCCTCGGCCCACATTGGAGTCCGTGGGCTCTTTCACTCACTCATCATCTCCCCTCCTGCTGCTTCGGCGGAGAACGAAGTAATAATTCAGCAAGCTGTTCCGGGCTTCCCATCGGCCGGACCGCGCAGCGCTGTGCTTTCACGGCTCAGGCATTCCAGCAGCGGTGAGCTGCACGGCCCAGCCAGCCACAGGGGGGACCATGCGCACGTTGGCTCTCCTGCCTAAATGAAAGCCATTTGGGAAGCAAAGTGAGGAAAGCACTAAAAAAAGCACGTTAATGTCTCCTCGTTGGTTGTCACATTTTCTTGTGAAACTGTTTGCAGCTACCACTTCAATCGCAGAGTAGTGCGGGGTTCAGAGCAACTGAAAAGAAAAAATGCGATTATATCTCAATGAAGCTGGAGGGAAAAAAGAAAAAGCGACTATCA
Organism: Anoura caudifer; assembly: GCA_004027475.1. Lineage (NCBI taxonomy): Eukaryota > Metazoa > Chordata > Mammalia > Chiroptera > Phyllostomidae > Anoura > Anoura caudifer. The sequence goes on from PVKU01004793.1 coordinate 136,132, forward strand.
TGGAGAGGCTGGTTAATAGATTGCTTAAAAATAAAAGACTAATTCTCACTTCCCTGAGAGCCTCCTGCTGTGGACTTTGGCATGCTTGTTTTGTGTCCTCACTTTGCTTCTTCTGTCTGAGCTAAAAGAGCCTGCTGGAGTCCCACTGTGTGGTTTATTACCTGGCTCATCCTTCTCCCTCAAGGACAGAGGAGGTAGGAGGTGTTTGTACGGTACCCAGAGCTTCCAGAACAGAAAGGTTTCCAAGGGCTTCACTATAATGATTTAGTCACCAATGAATTTTAACACATTAAAAAAATGACTTTTTGAAAGAAAAAGTGATCTTTTCCCCCTCTATTGAAACAGAAAGAAGCTCTAGAATGTACTATCCAGAATCAATGAAATACCATCTTAATAAATAAGGGTCTAAACAAGCCAATGGGGGCCTCAGGCCTAGTGATTTCCTGGAGAGGAATTGATAACAGAGAAAATTATTTTAGCCCAATGTAATGTGGATTTTTAGAAAGGACTTTAAGTAGAATGTACACACCCCTATGTTCATTGCAGCATTATTTATAATAGCCAAGATATGCAAGCAATCCAAGTGCCCATCAATACACAAGTGGATAAAAAAGCTGTGATGCATATACACAATGAAATACTACTCAGCCATAAAAAATAACAAAATTTTCCCATTTGCAACAGCATGGATGCACCTAGCGGGTATTATGCTAAGTGAAATAAGTCAGACAGAGAAAGACAAGTAGCATATGATTTCACTTACATGTGAAATCTAAAGAGCAAAATATATGAACAAACAAAATAGAAACAGACTCATAAATACAGAGATCAGACTGATGGTTGCCAGAAGGGAGCGTAATTAGGGATTGGGTGAAAAAGGTGAAGGGATTAAGAAGTACAAATTGATACTCACAAAATAGTCACGGAGATGTAAAAGTTCAGCAGAGGAAATGTAGCCAATAATACTGTAAGAATTATGTAGGGTGCCAGCTGGCTACTTGAGGTGTGAGGGGACCACTTTGTGAGGGGATGTAAAGTATATGATTGTCTAACCACTATGCTCTACACCTGAAACTAATACAAAATAATAGTAAATGTGAACTGTAATTGAAAAATGAAAAAAAATCAGTGTAAAAAAATAGAACATACATGTTTATTATTTGGCTTTGGCACCAGAAAATCAGACCAGGCAATCAGCTCTTTTCACGGGACAAAGTTTGGCACTTTGACACAATGAGCACAAAATAACAGGACTGAGACTGCCCGAACATGGGGAAGAGCAGAAGACTGGGATGTTTCAGGAGAAGGGCAGCCGCCAGCAATTGGGAAGGTGGCCAGTTCTCTGAAAAACAATCCAACAATAACAGGCTGAAAGCCAATAGTACAGGATTGTAATAGACTTTGATATACACTGACCGTATGTACAGAACGGTGAGGGATAAAAAAAAATGATATGTTTAACAATCTTAAAAATGTTAGGGAGGGCAAAGTAAGAATAACAAGGAAGTCACAAAGAAAGCTACCTCTCATATTCTACTTTGACTACTAATTCCTAGCCACAACACTTATAATGATATGCTATTATCAAATTGGCCAATGAATCCTTTAAAGTACTAGAGAGTTGAGCAGAAACTATTTTTACACATAATATACAGAGAAAAGGAGAACTCTTTGAGTAAATTGACAAAGCCAAGTCCATAAAGGCTCAAAGTTGAGGGCCAGATCTAAGTGCACCTCCCCCAGAGGCAGAGATCCTAAAAGCCAAGCCCGAAAGAACCAGCCAACCTTGTTGTCGTCATCTCAGTTCCCGTGGCATGCAGTCAACATGTATTGATAATTCAGCACTAGCAACAACAGTAGAGACCGTCAGAAGTCTGATTACGTCTTCAATTGAAGGCTCCAAAGGGCAGGAACTCTGATTTCCTAGTTCACCTGTACAATAGCATAGAACCACAGCAGATAAGATTTTCGAGCAATGTTTGC